>CM076569.1:468469807-468623935 GCA_034641835.2 Pinus albicaulis
GTCAAAAAACAACCATGGGTCGTTCCCCTTGGAGATTTAGGCTATCTAGAAAGGGAGTAATTTCGGGAGGATGCATGAATTGGGACACTCGGAATTTGTATGATGGCTGCTTCAATAACTCACTTTGACAGACTGGTATTTTGACCTTTTCCAATTCTTTTTGGAGACTAAAGACGATTGGGCCTTTTTTGACCTGAGTTATGTCATCATGCTCCCTATATTGGTGGGATTAATTTAGAGGTGGGGAGGGAGACTTATCAATCTTTGGAGGATTGGGATTTTAGCCCATCAAGGTCGATGTAGCAGCCTTCTAGTGGACTGCTTTTTCCAGTGATTTCTTTCCCTTATTTAAGCAAAGAGGGGGGGGGGTGATTATTTGAAATTGACTCATCATTATATTATTACACTTGGGTTCTCTTACGGGAGGACCTAAGGGAATATTTCTTATGGAGTTGAGCTTGCATCAAAATCTACAAACTTCTTGCAATAACTGTCAATATATTTTTCTTCTGGGGGAAGCTCCTGTTCCTCTACTTCTTCTTATAGATTGAGTTCACTACTTCGTCATCAGAATAAGCTAAAAATTGATTCTCTTGAGTCTCTATAATTTCTTCTATAACTCGTTTGGGTCAATTTAGTGTATCCTAAATTGCTGCATTTAATTTGTCAATCCGGGAATCGTAAACTGATGAAGTGCGGCGCACTATATGTGCAAGATAACTTATTTCTTAACTTTTTGTCATTTTTGGTTTTCTAAGGTGAAATGGAAATTCTAAGATGAAAACAAGTTTGGTTATGTTTTTTCAAGGAAGTGATATCCCCTATAATGAGTTACCAACTTGAAACCTTAAAAAGAAATTTGAAAATTACAGTGACAAAACTTGAAAGGAAATGAAAATGTGCTGCTGAAATGAAAAGATGCTGCTAGTCTAATGAATCAAAACAGTGAACTAGTGAGCATGAAACCAAACTATTCTTGCTACTGCCTAAACACAAAAGAAACTATGCTGAAAGAAATCCAAAATAGGATCAAAGTAAATCTAAATCAGATTACATCAACTTGTCTTCTGATCCCTCATCATTAGTCCAGCTATGATTTTCGGAAGTAACCATAAACAACTTGAGTAACTGACATCTAACTTGCAGAAAGTAAACTAATATTAAACCATACATTCATAATTCAATCCCTCACCATCACCTAGCGTGGCTGGAGGTAATCGAAGATGTCATGCACAATTTAATATTTCTAACTTGCGTAAAGGAACTAATACCAAACTACACATTTCATAATACAATCCCTCACCATCACCCAAACTCGTGGCTTTCTGGAGGCAATCAAGATGTTATGAGCAGCTTAATATATCTAAATTTGCGTAAAGGAAACTAATACCAACCACACATTTCATAACACAATCCTCACCATCACAAAATTGCGGGCTTTCTGGAGGTTAAATCAAGATGTTATGAGCAAGCTTAATATATCTAAATTTGCGTAAAGGAAACTAATACCAACCACACATTTCATAATACAATCCCTCACTCATCGATCCACCAGGCTGAGGCAATCAAGATGTTACAGGAGCAAGCTTTAATATATTTAAATTTAACTACTGAAGCAAATAAGCAAAACTGAATTAAACAAAGCAGTACTGAAATTAAACAGAAACTAAGAAAAACAAATTAGCAGCAGAACAATGTTAATTCCATGTCATTAGTCAAAAAGTTATGCAAATGCCTGAGTTTCCTATTTATAACCTGGAACAAGAACACTGATCAGTTTAACAATAACATAAAACATGAAAGACATAAGTAAAATGGAAAGCATGAAAGATTATAAACGGAAATGAAGCATATATACCATGAAAGATGCAATGTATAAACATGTGAATGGATTATGGCACAATGAGCTTTAAGGAAATAAAACAAGAACTATAAAATAATGCACAGAACCTTGGCAAGTGCAGGGGCCCTCTACACCAGCCTTGGCAACAATCTTCAAGTACGAATTACGTTTGGAAACAGTCTTCTTATATATTAAAATGCAGTCATAACAACAAGGTGATATTACGGCACAGTGGCAGCGTAATTACATTATAGAGCAGTCTAATAAAAACTAACAAAGACTAACATAGACTAATCTAATATGCGTATACAAACGCGTTATTTATAACAAAAGAAATATAACTGATTCCTAAAGTTTATGCTGATGGAGAACACGTAGACCGTTACGTCCACAGATCTAGGATCATGGCCGTATTGAAGAGTAAATCTATGAGGAGTGGATGTTTGAATTCGGCTATGGAGCCATGTACAGATGTTGATTTGTCCCCCGCAACTCAAAAACGGCCATATGAACCTTCACATGACACGAAACAGAGTCCTGTCACTGTGGGACTCTACGGTTGACTTCCATTTGGACACCTTTGACCGCAACCTCTTTAGCTGAATTTGCTCGAGCCAATAGGACATGATCCATGTCCACATCATTTCTGACTTGCCCATGTGGCTCGTTTTTCCTGTAGACACCTGTAACATAGAGTTTCACAAAATGGCTGCGGAAAGTTGCAGCAGCTGCGGAAAGTGGCAAGATTCCGCAACTAAATGAACAAAATCTAAATCAAACAGCAGACACAAAAATATAGTTAAAAACCATGTTAGATTCTCTTTTGCAATTAATATACAATGATATTGACAACTTGGGAGGTTCAGGTGAGTGAAAAAGGTATAGAAAAGTGTATGGAAAAGATGCATATTTGAGACTCAACATACCCCCACTGTGAAGGTGTTGCATGTCCTCATGCAACCAAAATTTTGATATTCCTTCCTTAGTTCATATGCCTTGACACTTCAGCCAGCACATCCAATCCTCTCCTCCTCTTCCTTAGAGCTGCCAACATTCTGGGTTTCTTCATTAAGCACCTAAATTTGATATTAACCAGTGCTCTGCTTAACTTCTGGCATTTCCTTTTCAATTTCTTGTTCTTCTTCTGCCATATTCCCAGATGTAGCATGGTATTATCATGAATGATTTTTTCCAATTTACCTTGTTCCTTCAATGTCTCATTTTCATTTTTGATGTGTCTATTTAAAAGCTCTAGCTCAAAGACTTCCTGTTTTAGTGATTGGACTAGATCATCTTGTACTGTGTGAGGCTGGATGGATGAAGTACTAGGGCCTGTAGCTGCCTTTTCCAAATATTCTATATAATCATATACTTCCTGTTGTTTGGGGTCTATATCAGGTGTCATTTTTATTGGGCTGTCCCCAAAATGCCGTGAAGGAGAGTTATCTTCAAAATCTGGCTGAGAAGGGCTCACATTAATATCTTGCTGAGAATGGGATGGACTATATTCAATGTTTGACTGAGAATGAAATGAACCAGGTTCACTAACTGATTGAGAGTGAGATGGACTATGGTCAGCTGGGGACTGTTCAGATGTTTCCTCTCCCAAATCAATGAAATGAGGACCCTTCATTTGCGTTTTTCTCAATTTCCCCTTAAGTCTGCTGCTTCTTCTCACACGCTGTGGTACACTATCCTTTTGTTTTTGTTTTCCTTTCTCTGTCTTCTTGGCCAAGGATGACTGTTTTTGAAGATAAACTAATCTTTCAGATAACACTTGATGATCTTCTTCTTCAGAAGAAGGAGTTTGATGTATAGCCTCAATAGTTTTCCTCTCTTTTGGTGTTATTGGCTTCTTACCCTTGATTTCTTTCTTCTTCCTCTTTGACAGTCTCTCTTCCCTATCAGTTCTTTCAATTGTAGTAGTAGGAGTATTTTTAATTTCATCAATTGTTCTTTTTCTCCTACTTCTTCTTGCTGTGCTACCTTCAGGAATTTCTTCAGTAGGAGTAATTTGGGTTTCATCATTTATTCTTTTTCTTCTACTCCTTCTTGTTGTACTACCTTCAGGAATTTCCTGAGGTTCCTCAAAGAAATTTCTAATCAGAAATTGTTCCCATGTGTCTTTCTTCTCCTTTAACTCTTTTTCAATCAAAATTTTTACAAGACTGTGGTGATATAGATGTGGTTCTACATCTCCTAAATGCTTCTGAACAGTCACAGACATTTTCTTCAAACTATTTAATAGAAAATATGGGAGATTGAGAGTTTGATTATCTAGAAAATTCATCAGCAATCTGGTGTGGTACATATACATGGACCCAAAACGGCCTTCACAGGAAATGAATTTATGAACAACTAGCAGCAAAGTAGCCCATTCCTCTTTCAATGCATGAACAGAAATTCCTCTTTTAAAAATAGTTATGTCCATACCTTGGTTTCGTAAGATTGTTCTCCAGGCTTCATCACTGATGCTTTTATTCTTAAACCAACGCTCACCCTCTTGAAGAAGTTCCGTGGCAGATGCTATAGATGTTTCATTGACCGCAAACTTAAGGTCTCCAATCTCTACTTCCAAGCCATTAAACGACCTTGCGAATGCTTTTGTCACTTCTTTATGATAGCCTCTGAATTTTTGGATAAACCGCAGCCACTTTGCTTTCTTCAATATATCCCTTACTTGCGGATATCCCTCCATGAACTTAGGTCCTTCCGGTTCTGCTCTTAGCAATTTACCCATTCTTCTTTCTTCTCTTCACAAATTTGCCTGCGTGAGGGTTCAATGGAAATAGAACGGCTGAATGCACAGAGATGAGCACAATGACTGTGGGTAGATATCAGAGAGTGGGTATATAGACTATAGCATAATAGAGAACGAAATGGAGTGAACAGAACAGAGAGGGGTTTTCGTGAGCACGACAGAGATACGGCTGTGAGATTAACAGAGTATAACACATCCGGCAGTGTTTTGAAATTTGGTGGCTGCGAAATAAATGTGAGCACGTTTAAACAACGGCTATGGATTTATGCGGCTGTAAGAGTCCGTGGTCAAATCAACTACGTCTCATTGTCACCGGTGGAATATCGGAGTATGAGTGAAGATCGGGGGTTTAATTATGGAACCGTTTGAGAATGAATGCGGGAGGATCATATGGAGATCATGAAAGGGTTACGAAATTTGTCAATATAATCATTGCACATAATGGATGGAGCTTATGGTTTAGAACTATATAAAAATGTGTTTTCAATGCTATTTGAAATGAATTTTACTCATACCTTGGAATCTTTTCCTTTTTCCTTGGTCTTCAATTAGTTGCTCTTCATTGGTATCTTGAATGCTCCATGCCTTTATTTTTGGTCCTCTCACCTGCATTTAATTTCATGATTATGGAAATAACATCTGACTATACATTCTTTTGAAAACAGAGTAGTAGCTGCGGAATCTGCTTCTGGCTGCGGAAACTGGAGTCAGCTGCGGAAACAGATGTCAGCTGCGGAAACTGACACAGCTATTATTTTGGTGAATGAACATGAACGGATGACAAATGACTAGATGGAAATGGTTATGAAAAAGAATTTTATTGAAGAAATGGAATGAAACAAATAAAATGAAATGGAATGGAGTGAAATGAAGTGAAATGAAATGGAATGAAGTGGAATGGAATGGAGTGGGTGGTCACAAGACTTGTGAAATGTTGGAAAATATAGTGTCAGGTGTTCCTGATTTTCACCCTATATTTTCTGTATAAGACTGCCAATCAGTGATTGGTTTTCAGGCTTATACAATTTTTTTTTTTTTTTTTTTTTAAACTGAAAAGAACAAAAGCTAGGCTAGTGGAGAAGAAGAATTCTTCTGTACCAGCCTGATTGCAGAATTCTCTTGAAACACTTTGAAAAAATCCTCTTTTGAGAGTGGCTTATGATAAACTTTCAATCTGTGGCCATTCACAATAAGAGGAATTTGAAACTCATCAATGGTCTTGATTCTTACCGCTCCATTGCTAAAGATCTTGTCAATCTCATATGGCCCAAGCCAATGAGTCTGAAATTTTCCTTGAAAATATTTAAACTTGGAATCAAATAACAATGCCCAATCTCTTTCTTGAAACTTCTTTGATATTGAACTAGATCAGTTCTTAAAATTGCCTCTTGTCTAATCTCATCTAGCTCATTCAACTGCTCCATTCTATGCTTTTGGGCTTCTGATAAGTCCATCCCCAACTGAACTGCTATCTTGAAGGTCTTGACTTGGAACTCAATGGGGAGCAAGACTTCTTTCCCATAAACAAGTTCATAGGGAGAATGTCCCGTTGTATTCCTCCATGTAGTTCTGTAGGCCCACAAGGCTTCTGGAAGCCTTTCTGCCCAATCTCTTCTATGTAGATGAACAGTTTTGGTGATGATACTTTCAAGAACTTTCTTTGTGGACTCCACTTGACCATTTGCTTGTGGATGGTAAGGAGTAGATCTTCTGTGCTTGATTTTGTATTCTTCCATCAACTTTTCCACCAAATTTGATGTGAATTGGCTCCCCTGATCTGTCACAATTTCTCTTGGAACACCAAAGCGAGTAAAAATATCCTCATAAAGAAAATGAACAACTGAATTTTCAGTAGCGGATACTAATGCTTTAGCTTCTACCCATTTAGTAACATAATCAGTGCAAACCAATATATACTTCTTTTGCTTAGATGGTGGATTAATAGGTCCAATGAAATCTAAAGCCCATTTTTCAAAGGGTTCAATGAGTACCCGTGTTTGCAATGGCATTTCATTTGAAAGGGTAGGTTTCCCTACTCTTTGGCAGCTATCACACCTTTTGACATATTGTTTTGCATCTTTGAAGAGAGAAGGCCAATAATATCCCAAGGAAAGGATTTTATAGGCCGTCCTTTTGTCCGCAAAGTGTCCGTCGCATGGTTCATCATGACATGCCTTAAGAATATCAGGCATTTCATCTTCCCTGACACATCTTCTGATCACAAGATCTGGCCCTGTTTTAAACAATTCGTTAGAAATCCATGAATATTTTGAACTCTCCCGAATAATTTTTCGTTTTTCACTTGGAAATAAATGTGAAGGTAGTTTCCCTGTAACCAAATAGTTAGCAATATCTGCATACCAAGGAGTCTTAATAGTTACTGCAAACAAGTATTCATCAGGAAACTTATCCTCTTCAGGAGAATCTTCTTTAGTATTCTGAATCCTAGACAAGAAATCAGCTACTGTATTTTGTTTTCCTGGTCTATCCAACACAGTAATATTGAATTCTTGTAAAAGTAAGAGCCATCTTGTCACTCTGCCATTAGTAACAGGTTTGTTTATTAAATATCTAATTGCAGAATGGTCAGTATGAATAAAAGTTTCATAGCCTGTTATGTAATGTCTAAACTTATTAATTGCATGAACAACAGCTAAAAACTCTTTTTCAGTCACAGTATAGTTCAACTCCGTGGGAGTCAAATTTTTACCGGTGTAATAAATGGCATAAGGAACTAAATCTTTTTGACCCAACACAGCTCCTAGAGCTGTATCTGAAGCATCCGTAGAAATATGAAAAGGGAGTTTCCAATTTGGTCCTCTCAAGATAGGTGCTTCAGATATTCTTGTTTTCAAAGTTTCAAAAGCCGATTGACAATCAGGATCCCATTTAAATTCACAGTCTTTTGTAAGCAATTTGAAGAGTGGAGAAGCTATTTTAGTGAAGTTTTCTATAAATCTTCTATAGTAACCAGTAAATCCTAGAAAACTTCTAACATCTCTTTGACAATTTGGAATAGGCAACTTGGAGATGACTTCAACTTTTGATCTATCAACCTTAATCCTATCTCCTGAAATATGATGTCCTAAAACAATCCCTTCAATAAACATCATAAAGCATTTTTCATGGCTTAATGAAAGGTTTGTTTCTTTACATCTTATAAGAACTTTTTCCAAATTTTCTAATGCCTCTTCAAATGAATTACCATAAACCGTAAAATCATCCATATAAACCTCTACACAATCATGGATTAGATCAGAAAAAATTCCTAGTACTGCTCTTTGGAATGTTGCAGGTGCATTACATAACCTAAAAGGAAGTACTCGGTAGGCAAAAGTTCCCCATGGACAAGTAAATGTGGTCTTATCTTGATCTTCAGGTGCTACCTGAATTTGATTATAGCCACTAAACCATCCAAAAATGAAAAGTACTTTTTACCTGCTAATGTGTCTAATACCTGATCGATAAAAGGCAAAGGAAAGTGATCCTTCAAAGTTGCTTTGTTCAATTCCCTGTAATCAATGCATACCCTCCATTTACCATTCTTTTTAGGTACTATAACCAAAGGAGAAACCCATCGGCTATCTCAAATTGGATAAATGAAGTTTACATTGAGAAGTTTTTGGAGCTCTTCTTTCACTATCTCCCTAAGATTTGGATTCATCCTTCTTTGAGGTTGTCTGATTGGTCTACTATTTTCCTCAATATAGATATGATGGATGCAAGTCTTAGGATCAATACCCTTCATGTCAGTATACTCCCATGCAAATGCAGTAGAATGTTTTTGCAAGATTCTGGTTAGTTCTTCTTGTTGTGACTTCTCCAAATGTTTGTTGATATTCAATGTTTTTTTCTGGAAAAATCTCAATAGCAGAATTACCAAACTCTTCCATAGAGTAAAGAGACATTTGTCTTGATGATAAATATTCTATGTCAGATTCCAACTGAAATTGTGTGGAGTCATATTCTGAAGATGTCTCAAAATTTTCTAATGTATTCAGAATTTGACTATCCTCACTGATTTTAGAAATGGTAAAGACAGGTTGTATAGTGTTTTCATCATCGACCCATTCATTGTCTCCTATTTCTGTGATTGCTCTTGCTGGAGGATACAAATTGAATTTCTTTGTCGAATTACCATTTGAAATGTACATGTCTCCAGATCTACAACTAATAAAAGCATCCGCTGTGGCTAGCCAAGGTCTTCCTAAGATAATTGGATGTCCTCCTAGATTATTCTTGGGAGTCAAAATCATAAAGTCTACTGGATATTCCCAAGAATCTAAGGAGACTGGAATATCTTCTAATACACCATCTGATTTAATAACTGATCGATCTGCAAGTTGCAGTAAAGTAGGTGTAAAGAGAAGATTAGGAAGTTTTAACTGTTCCATAGTCTGTCTACTCATAATGTTGATAGCAGCCCCTAAGTCAATCAATGTGTTTGGAATTTCTATCCCATTTATATGTGTCTTGACAATTGGACTTCCTGGATCTACATACTTCTGCATAGTAATTTTTCCCATCATAATGTCTGCAATCTTTCCTACCAGGTGGATTATTCTTGTGTCTTTTAGTTTCCTTCCTGGTCTTTTGAAACTCAACTCCTTTATGGTTTTTGCTAGAATAGGAATTTCTCGAATGGCTTGTAGCAATGGAATCTTGATACAAACATTCTTCAATTCATTTAGAAAGTCATAGTTAGGCAACAAGATTTGTTTTTCCACCCCCTTATCAATTTGTAGTCTTTCCGGAAAAGGAGGTGTAGATGAAGATACAGGTTGCTCAACTATAGGAGTTGTGGGTGTTAACTTTTCTTTTTCTTTTTGCATGCTTGAATTTTGAAGAGATTCTTCCTCAGAACCCTTATTGACTTGAAGAGAGTCCTCCTCAGAGGTATCTTGCTCTTGAATATCTATAGAAGGTTTTTCTAAAACTCTACCAGATTTGAGTTGTACATTACTACTCGCGAAGAAGCAGGAAGCTCCAATTTGTATGCCATAGTACCAATCTTTTGCAACACCTTGTAAGGACCATAGTACTTTGGCGATAATTTATTATCCTTCTTAGCTTGCTTGAGGGACATTTGTTTGTATGGTTGTAGCCGTAAAAATACCCAATCTCCTACATCAAAACTTCTCTCGCTGCGATGTTGATCTGCCTGTTGTTTCATTCGATTTTGTGCCAAATTCAGGTTATCCTTTAAGAGTTGAAGAACTTCTTGCTGATGCTCGATGTGATCTTCCACTGCTTGAACCTTCGAATTTTCCCTTAAAGATGATGTGATCGATGGTGGATGATATCCATAAAGTGCCATAAATGGGGTTATTTTTGCTGCAGTATGGAAGGAAGTGTTATACCACCATTCAGCGAGAGGTAACCACTTGACCCATTGTGTTTGTTTATCAGATACAAAACAACGAAGATATCCTTCCCAACATTTATTTACTATCTCAGTTTGACCATCATATTGAGGATGATAAGATGAGCTATGAGCTAATTGAGTACCCAAATAAGAAAATAACTCCGTCCAAAAATTTCCAGTAAAAATGGGATCTCTGTCGCTCACAATAAACCTTGGGCTTCCATGTAGCTTTTGAATTCTATCCATAAATGTAGTAGCAACTGTACTTGCTTTAAATGGATGAGATAATGCACAAAAGTGTGCATACTTGGTAAGTCTATCAACTACCACCATGATGACACTCTTTCCTTCAGACTTAGGTAAACCCGTGATAAAATCCATTGAAATCTCCTCCCAACGTTGACTTGGAATGGATAAAGGTTGTAGAAGTCCCGGGGTCTTAATTGTTT
The DNA here is from genome assembly GCA_034641835.2 of Pinus albicaulis. Lineage (NCBI taxonomy): Eukaryota > Viridiplantae > Streptophyta > Pinopsida > Pinales > Pinaceae > Pinus > Pinus albicaulis. The sequence continues at coordinate 468,480,226 of CM076569.1, forward strand.
CCACTTTATTCTGCTGGCAAACCAAACATTTCGCCACAAAATTTTGAATATCAGATTTAAGGCCATCCCAAAAAAATTCTTTCTTCACCCTGTGGTAAGTTTTTAAAAATCCTGAGTGTCCTCCTAAAGGAGAAGTGTGCAATTCCAGAAGAATCTTTTGCTTTAGTTGGGAATTCTTACAAAGATATAAGCGATCTTTGTACCATAAGGAATCATTTTTCCAACTAAATGTATCAGATGTACTAGGATCTTGCCGCAACTTTTGAATGAGTGTCCATACATCTTTGTCCTTCTTCCATTCATCTCTTGCTTCGGTTATCCAATCTGGTTGGATAATAGAAATGGCACAAAGCAATGCTTCCACCTCTTCATTCTTTCTTGAGAGTGCATCTGCAACAACATTTAGCTTCTATTTTTTGTAGATTATTTCAAAGTCATAACCCAACATCTTTGTGACCCATTTTTGCTACTCTTCTGAAGATAGTCTTTGTTCCAAAAAGTGTTTAAGACTATCATGATCAGCTTTTACCTTGAAGTGTCTTCCCATTAGGTAAGTTCTCCATTTCTTTAGTGCATGCAGTATTTCTAACATTTCCTTCTCATAAATAGGTTTTTGTAAATACTTTCCTTTGATTGGACGACTTTCAAAAGCAATGTGTCTTCCTTTCTGCATTAAAACTGCACCAATTCCATTTCCTGAGGCATCACATTCCACAATAAAGGTTTTTGTGAAGTCTGGCGTAGCTAAGACCGGTGCTAGGCACATTGCCTCTTTAAGATGTTCAAAGGCCTTAGTTGCTTCAAGAGTCCATGAAAATGCATCTTTCTTCAATAATGTTGTTAGAGGTGCCGTTATTCTCCCATAATTCTTAACAAACTTGCGATAATATCCCGTTAACCCAAGAAATCCTCGCAACTGCTTTATTTTCTTGGGGACTTTCCATTCCTTAATGGCTTTAATTTTGTTAGGGTCTACTTTAACACCCTCGTGAGATATAATATGACCCAGATATTCCACCTCTTGTACTCCAAAGAAACATTTGGATGTTTTCGCATATAATTGTTTCTCCTGCAATAGTTTGAGCACCCTGTCAACATGTTCAACATGATCCTTCCAAGACCTGCTGTAGATTAGTATATCATCAAAAAATACTAGCACAAATTTTCTAAGGAAGGGTTTGAAAATGGAATTCATCAACCCTTGAAATGTAGAAGGTGCATTGGTAAGGCCAAAAGGCATGACCAAAAATTCATAATGACCTCATGAGTTCGAAATGCTGTTTTTGGAATATCTTCAGTCTTCATTCTAATTTGATGATATCCTGAACGAAGATCCAACTTGGTAAAATAAATTGCTCCATGTAATTCATCCAATAATTCATCAATCACAGGAATGGGAAATTTATCTTTAATGGTGAGCTTATTAAGCTCCCTATATTCCGGACACATTTGCCATGATCCATCCTTCTTGTGTACCAATACTACAGGAGCAAAGAAATAACTTTGACTAGGTTGAATTATACCCGCCTCTAACATTTCTGCAATCATACGTTCGATTTCGCTCTTTTGGAAGTAAGGATATCTATAAGGCCTGATGTTTGGAGGAACACTTCCTGAATCAAATGAATAGCATGATCATGATCACGAATAGGTGGGAGTCCTTTGGGAGTTTCAAACACCTTGGAATGATTGTCCAAGACTTGTTGGAGATCTACAGAAATAGATGATTTTGATGTCGGAACTTCTAGTGAGCATAATTGTGCAATTACGCCTCGTTATTCTTTCTTTAGAAGCTTTGTCATGACATTAGAGCTTATTATCCTTCCCGGCTTCCCTTCAATACCCCGTAATTCGACTTCCTTTCCTTCTGAAAAAAATTTCAAGAAAAGTTCTTGAAAATTAAAGCTACCGTCCCCAAAGATTGTAACCATTGTACTCCTAGTACAACATCAGCACCTCCCATAGGAATGGAAAGCATTGGACTAGTCAAAACATATTCCCCCATGGTTAGCTTGATGTTATGGCATTTTCCAGAGCAATTTATAGTTCCTCCATTTGCAACCATCACTTGACATTCTGGTGCTGGGTATAGGAAACAATTTAATACCTTGGCTACCTTACAATGAATAAAATTATGGGTGCTACCTGAATCAATCAACACTATTACATTTTTCTTCTTGATATGTCCTTCTATCTTGAGAGTTTGAGGAGTGGTATTTCCTGCCAGTGCATTACACGATATGGTCGGATTCATTTCTTCCTCTTCTAGGGCTGGTTCCTGGTGTATATCCTCTTCTTGTTCATTTTCTTCTTCCTCTTCACAATCTATGTAAAATAATTTCTTCTCAGCACACTTATGACCTTTAGTGTATTTGCTATCACAACTGTAGCAAAGCCATTTTGCTCTTTTTTTTTTCCAATTGTTATGGTGTCAGCCTTGTAGGTTGTGGAAATCTAGGCATAGCCACACTTCCTTCTTTATAGAATTGAGTGGTAGGCTTCCTTGTTGCCATAATTTTACATTCAACTTTTCTTGCCAACCTGAATGCCTTCTCCAATGAATCAGGTTCAAGAACACGAATTTCATGTTGAATGTTATCCTTTAAAGTGCCTATGAAGAGATCAATCCTGTGTTCCTCTGGAATATCAGTTACCCTTATATTCAATTTTTGGAAGTCCTCAATGTGCTGCCCCACTAAACCCTTTTTCTTGAGATTTATCAATTGGCTAAAGAAGGTGTTGCTCTTTGTATCCTCATAATGTGCTATCATTTCCTCCGTAAAAATTGACCAAGTGACAATTTTTTTATGGGAGCAAAGCCATCGATACCATACAAATGTATTTTGTTCTAAATGCAAAGTTGCAATGCGTACCTTTTGTGTGTTTTGCACATTATGGAGATCATAATATTGCTCCATCTGTAGTATCCATGTTACAAGATCCTTTCCATCAAACTTCCTCATATCCATTTTTGGAATATGGTGGTTCTTCCCGCCAACATTAGAGTTTATGAAATCACGATTAACATTTATTTTGTTCTCATCATGAGGTTTTTCTACTATCTTTTCACCATTAGGAAACATTTCTTGTATCAACTTTGTCAAATCTTCGATGTTTGATTTTAGATCATCCATCTTAGCTTCCATGCCAGCTTCCATGCCATCCATCTTAGCTTCCACGCCATCCATCTTAGCTTCCACGTCTTTCTTCAAACCGTCCATCTTCACTTCCATGCCATCCATCTTAGCTTCCATGCCTTTCTTCAAACCGTCCATCTTCACTTCCACGCCTTTCTTCAAAACTTCCATTTCATTTTTTGTTGCTCTTTGCGAGAGTGAAATTTGTTGCACCTGCTCTTGTAATTTTGATAGATCATGTTGCAATTCTTCATCTTCATGAGTCATGGTAGAGCCTTCTGAAGGCTTAATGGGTGTTGAATTATTTTTAGGTGCCATTTTAGAATCCAATATTGATACCTATTCTACAATATTCCCTTGAAATCAATTCAACTTGATTCTTCAAACAAGACTTATGCAATTCGGAAAAAGAATACACACCTTTTACTTGCTTTGAGGAGCTCGATATTGAAATTGAATTATCTCTGTAATTGAAAATCTTCAATATCTAAAATTCAGCCCTGTAGTAGCCCTCTGAAGCTTCTTTCAAATGCTACAGGTCTGATCTAATTTGGATTCCCCAAGACAAAGTTGTGTCCAATCTCCCACAATGACCTAATTTTGGACTGGTTCAGTAGAGCAAACTTGTAGGACTTGCCACGTGTCACTGTTTCGTCCTTTGTCTCTGAAATTGATAGCCAAGAAACTAAAGTCCGTGTACTTGCGACCAATTTTTATGGCACTCAAATCCACTTCCCAGAGAAAGAGTTATTGAAATTTTCCCACGATTACCTCTTTGAGATGAAATTCAGGAGCCTGAAAAAGCACTACCTTCCACAGATCATATCTCCAAAAATATTGCGAACCAAGCTCTGAAATTTTTTGACGAATTTCCTCAGGATTTCAGCTTCGCACCATACGAATTTCAGATTCTGAACCTTCGTAGAAAAATTTTTATAGCGAAAATGCCACGATGACCTGTTTAGGAGCTTGAAAAAAGACCTAACTTCCACAGATGATATCTCCGAAAATATTGTGAACCAAGCTCTGAAATTTTTAGAAAATATTCCTCGGGATTTCAGCTTCGTACCCTAAAAATTTCAGCTTCTGAAACTTCGTAGAAAAAAATTTATAGCAAAAATTCCACGATGACTTGTTTGGAGCAGCGAAACCCTAGAATCCCAACCTTTGATACCAAATGTTGTGTAACCAGCTCCAAAAAGAGAAGAAAAGAGATATCAACGCCTTAGAAATGAGCCACTTCGAGGGGGAAACCTCCAATACATTACATAAATGAACAATTCTTGGATGATACAATTTACAAAACCTCCTTTCTATATATAGGAGTCCATGGGGCCATAATGTAATCCTGGTGGGCCACAATTTAATCCTAGCCGACCTAACAATAATAATTTAAGGGCACAATAATAACAAAATGGGGGTTACAAGGGTACAATAATAACAATAAGGGGGTTACACTAACAATAATAAGGGACTATACTAGTAATATAGGGACCTAACAGTTTGCCTTGTTTTTTCAGTGTTTGGGCATGCTAAAATCGGCAATTCTGGCCTCAGTGGCTTAATTCGTTTATTTTGCAGTCAAATTGTGAATTTTGCAGGTCAGATTCAGTAAAATACCTGGTTCATAGGTATCTTGATAGTCGAGGAGGGTTTTTTGGTGGCTTTGGCTTTAAACTGAATCCACTGGTGCAGTAGGTGGCTTCAACCGCTTTGGATATATAGAGCAGTGGGCAATTTTGGCTTTAGGGCAAGAAATTGGCCAACAGAGGTTTAAATCTCTTTAACACAGTCGAGACAGAGGCTAAATAAGTTGGGAGTGCGAAATAATGATATAAAACAATGATATATTAAGATTTAAACCTTCAATGTTTACCATCGTAAATATCATTTATTATAGGTCTATTCAAAGGAGGGAGGTGGATTTGCGAAAACAACCAGTGGTTTTCACGTTCGATTTGGATGGTAAGTGGTTTAAGCCTTTTTGAACGCTATCCAATTAAAATCAGACACGTAGCATTGGGAGGTTTGGCAAAACAACTTTTATCGCGTGAATTTTATAAAACTTTGGTTGATCACTTTCGGAGCACAATAATGAACGCACATCGTTGGATTTGATTGGATGATGCAAACGGTCACGATCTCTCAAAGAGTTGCGGTGAAGGATGGGTGGGGTCCAGGTGACTTTATGCAATGGTGCGGTGATAGATATAAAACCTTTGTATTAAATAATAACCAAAGTTTAATAACAGAAAGGTTTGATATATGTGCGGAGGTTTATGGAAATGAGTTATATATAAAGTAAGTTTATATATGTGGGCGCATGAGGTGGGTAAATTTTTATATAAAACTTTAGGTTTTATACAACGGGAAAAGAGGAACGGTCACGTTTTAACTAGGGTTAAGTCTTATGCAGAATAAGTAAATTATAAAGGCGCGATGGACTGAAAACCTTTATAAATACTTAGGGTAAAATGGGACTAGCGGGATAACTTTATTTGTGTTTAGACATATATAGAATATGTATAAAGTGTTTTTATATATTTATTTTATTATATAATTTTAGACTATTTAAAGGCCTAAAACCATAAGGGGCGGGATATTTGAATATAGATAATTTTATGCCAAAGGGGGTTTAATGGGGGTTGATATTAAAACATGTGGATATTTAACTTTGGAAAAAAAAAAACTTATAATAATGGGTTTAGGGGATAGTTAAAATGAAAAAGAAGTTATATTAATAGGAAAGGGTAATTTATATAGGGAATTAATAAATAAGTTAGAGATTAATATGACAAGGGGAAAATGAATACTCAAAATATACAATTATAACTAAGGAAAGTGAAAATTTAAAGCAAAGCTTGATTAGCATAATTTTATCACTTTAACTTAGGATATAATGTTCTTTTGAGGGTTTTTATGCTTTATGAGATGTAGGCAGTTAATCAAATGGGGGCTTTATGTATCATTAAGTAAAAATGGAGTCTTTACTTATGAAATTTCATGGTGATGAATGCATGAATGGCAGATGATGTAAATTTTGGGATTTAACATAGAAAATAACATTTTCAACTAGCCAGTCATTGAGCCTGGGTCCGGTCCCAACAGAAGTCAGAGAAATGCTCTGAGCCTCTCTGACTGAAATTTTAGAATGTAAAATAGCTATAGGGGAGGGGAAATTATTGATTGTTGCTCGACGACAAATATTTACAATGATTTTCCCACCTTCTTCTACCTACTCAATCTTTAATCTAACATTTTTTCTTCCATTTGTGCAGGTGCATTTGAGCTATGAACCTTGAAAATTTTATTCTTTTGAAAGCTGTAAAAATTATCTAATTCTACCTTATTTCATCCAAGGACCCAGATTAAACTGTTGGGTTCCTTTTTACTCTATACCTATCTTCTGAATTGTCAAGATTAAACTGTCTGACAACTCTTTATTCTCTATCTAAAACAAGTAAATTGAAACATGACAAGTCAAATTAAGCAGTTCAACTCATCATGGATTATGGAATTTATTGACACTCTGCCATAATCAACTACAAAAAGTAAAAAGTAGTGGCATTTAGACTTGCACACTTTCATGTTTTATTCATCTTTTTCCTTTTGAAGTGTATTATTTTTTCTAAGTCCTTTGATTTTTATTTTAGGACTTTTTACCCTCTTTTTGATATATATTTTTCTTTTTCTTTTATTTTTACAAAATATGGGAAAACAACTTGCAGAAGGCAAAGTATGTACATATTTACAAGACTATCAAAAGTCAATTCCAAATTATGAATCCTATATTTATAGGACCCTAACACCAGTTGTGCAATGATGCGTAAATTTGAGGCATACTCTAAGCCACATCATTCATTTTGATTTCCCATTCTATTTCGTATAACCTTTTATCATTCTACTTCTATGGTCAAGTACAATACCTTAACATGTGGTCTCCTCAACATATCCAACTCTGAAGTGGTGCTTTATTGTATCCCTTGGTTTCTTCTCTTATTGGCTTAGAGGATTAATCTATATTAGCGAGATATGTCCATTGGAATTCACCTTTGGAAGGAGTGGTTAATTTTCCTCCTTTCCCCATCTTGTTATGCTCGAAGGTTTTTAATCCTTTCCTTTCAAAATTTTCCTATCATTATTATTCCAATCAATCTAATTCTTAGTCTTATATTTGGATTACTGATAATAGTAACTAGTTTTCCGAATAGTATTGTCTAATGTTTCAGACTCATCAAACTTGTTCTTGTCTCTGAACGCTTGAGCTAACCCACTAAGGTACCTTTGAATCTTTAATTTTTCTTCCTCGATGTAAGGTACATGCCTCAGTATTTATAAATATTTATTTTTGTACTTATTAGTAGTAAGCTACCCCAACTTGAATTCATAAAATTCCTTGATCTTGTCATAATTATACCTTTTCGATGTGTACTTTTACCAGAAGTACTTTTCAAACTAATTGCACAATAGCTTCTTTTCTCTAATGTATTTAACAATAATTAATTCCTCACACTATATATTAGCCTCGCCATTTAAGATGAAAATTGCTACGTTGGCTTCCATGTTTTCAGAGTAGTCATGCACTCTGAAGTATTTCTTCATCCCCAACAACCAAACTCCACCTCTCCCACTTTCTTATTTTATTTGACAAAGGTGGGGGATTTTTCTTTCTTAAACTCCTCCAATATTTGGCCTTTCTCACTCCTTCTTTGTAAATAGTGTCTTTTAGCTGCAATCTTTGACGATTAATCAAGGTTGTATGCCATTATATCATGAGTGTTTAGTGGAGCTTCTCCTCTTAAAATATCTTTGATAACTTTCCTATGCATTTTTTTTTATTTACTAACTTCTACTCTATGAGCTTGAAATCCATGCCTCTCTATCTCAGTTTGAATTTGTCTAGGTTTGTGTTTGTCCAAATAGTTAGCAATAATCTTGTATTCTTTTTTACTTCGTAACTATGATAAACTATGCAATATAATCACATTAACTTCTTCTTGTTTTTCATGTGTCCTGAAAATACTTTCGTTATCTTATTTTCAACTTCTTAACACAACCTTCAAACTTTTTAGGGTGTCCATCTGGTCAAGGGAATTCTCCTCCAACCTCTTCCCAACGGATTATTCCTATTAATAATATTGAGCCCTATATGTATTATATGCATCATCCAGTTTCTCATGCTTTATTTTTTGATTGGGACATATGTTTTTGTTAATGTTGGTACACAAATAAATTCTAGTTAAATATGACATAAGTATGTCAATTCATCAACCAAATCTTCCATCCTTTTAGATTTTAGGTTAACCCGAATTTTAAAAAACATGTAAACATGTTATCAAGGGTATTCATTCATATTAATTATAAAAATGAAGTTGCTCATATATTATTTAAATCCATTCTGTTAATGTCTTTGGCTCTATCACTAGACCTCAACTTTAATACATGTATATCAGAGCTCTAAATTTCCGTTTCAAGCCCCATTCAATGCAAGTGTTGAATCCTGGATTTGATACCATGTTATAACACTCCTTACCACCCCCTTGTACTAATGGAGTTTTGGAAGGTGTTAATGAAATCTTAATCTAATTCTTGATGTTTATCAAGTAAATGGAGTCATTAAAAAAATGTCTTTTTCTAAAAGCTTTTGGAATTAGATATTGATGTCACTATCACACCTAGCTTGGTGAGTGATCCAAGTGGATATTGGTGGACACCAACCTATTCCACTTATGACCCCAGCATTGTTTCTTTCAGTTTTTTAGTTTCCTTAATTGTAGCACAATTTACTAGTTTTGGCAGTTTTTCAGGTCCTACATTTCCGAAGCTGTTTTGAGGGAATAAAAGACGTTTTAGGAAAAACATAGAGACTAGAAAAGTCCTAAATACATTTTCCAATTTGTTTTCAACCTCCTCTTTGAGATATTCTAAATGATGTATTATGATAGACAAACAAATATCATATGCCAAAGTTACGACCCCAAGAAGTTGACATTCCAACTTACCGCAATGGGGCCCACAAGCTTTTACCGCTTCATCTCCCAGGGTTAGGTTTTTGGATGTTTAGGGTTTCTAATTGTTTCTCAATGATAAAAATTCCACCAATCCTCATTGTAACACGGTTCAAAGGCATGTAGCCTCCACATCTCTTCTCAGAGATAAGCTACCATCGCCCGAGCTAGTTTATTTCCATTCTGCATGTAAGCATATTTTAGTTCTTTGATATTAATGAAATTAATTTTTATTTTTGCAACGATTTTGTGTTTATGTTTATATATGTATTCTATTGTGTTCCTGCATAAGTTTGGATTAGTAGTATCAGATCAGTCTGCTCTTTCTCTGTTTTTCTTTGCATGTCCCCATCAAGGTCAGGGTATAAGGATTTAGGGCTTGATCTGGTTGAACCTTTTCAAGATTAGCCTCACAAACCCTGACTGCCTCGCATGGCAAAAGAAAATAAAGATGAGGGAGTAGGAGATCCTTTCAAAATATTTCTCAAGGAGGCCCTCGAGAAGCAAAGGAACGCGATGATGGATAACTTTTCCCAAATCCTTTGACAGCTACCCACCAGCGACACATATTCATCTGACAACCACTCTGGAGGTGCCACACCTTTTAAGCATGGAAAATTTTAGGGGCTAATATTCGTAGATGGGCTAATTTTCCATGGTTTTTCTAAAAAAAGATTCGCCAATTCCCATTTTTTCCTAAAAGTGATTTGCCCAAATTTTAAAAGAAAAAAAATATTTTACTTTAAAAAACGCCAAAATTTTTTAGAGACTATATAAAATCATTGGAAGTTTTAATATTTTTATTAAAATATCACTAATCATTTTATAGTTTGCATAATATGGATTAGTAAGATTCGCCAAGGTTTCTAATATTTAAGATAAGTTTCCATCCTTAAAATTTTCCCTGCTTTTAAGGTACAAGTTAACTTTGACATTCTCATATTTGAAGGCAAGATTGATGCGAATGTCATAGATAAATGGTTAAATATGTTGGAAGGATATTTTTCAGTTCATGACTTTTCCAACCAGGAAAAGATTACTTTTGCACTCCTGAAGGCCACCCCCCATGTCAAGGACTGGTAGGAAACCTACTGTGAGCAAAAGGACGAGGGGGAACCCTCACTATTCTCAGTCGCACTCACTTGGAATTCTTTCTGAGATGCCATCAAGGAACAGTATTACCCTGTCAGTAGTTATGAATACAAATACATAAAGTGGACCACGCTGCAACAGGGAAGGGACCAGGATGTGTTAGAGTTCACAAACAGTTTTCATGCCTTTCGCACGAATTTGGGTATGAAGGATTACGAGCGACATTTGGTGCTCAAGTACTATGACTGTTTGCAGAAGTACATTGAGGAAGAAATGGAGTTCTTGGACATCTCCTCGCTTAGTTCCGCCTATCGATATGCTGTCAAGATCAAGCAAAAGTTTAAACAAAAGAAGCGAGACTTTGGATATATGAATTTGAAGTAAGGGAAAGACATCCCCAAACCACAGATCAAAGGGAAAAGACAAGGTTGGGCCACCCAGGACAACTCATCGAAGCCACAATAAAATAACAACACCATGAAGACAAAGAAGGACACGATAAAGTGGTGTGTGCTTCATAAAAGTTCCACTCACAACTTTTCGAGCCAAGCAATCATTCGTGACTGAGTCGAAGGATTTCGAATCAGATTTATGCTCCAACTCTAAGTCAGAACCCAATAAGGGAAATGACAAAGGGAATAAGATCATTGATGCAGATACCAATGCCACCGTTGCCACCACCAATATCCAGAAGGATGATCTTGAAGATCTAGAGGAGGGGGAGCGCCTCTTCCACTCACAGATGTGGGTGAAGGGTTCTTCGCTGCAGTTCATTGTCGACAGTGGGAGACAAAATAACCTCATTTCAACAGAGTTTGTGAATTGGCTAGGCCTACCGACCAAAACACACCCACATTCGTACACCATCGAGTGGCTTTACCAAGGACGAGATCTCGATGCCAACCAACAGTGTCACCTTCCCCACAAAATCAAGCCCTTCACGGATGAGGCACTGTGTGATGTTTCTCCTCTCGAAGTTTGTGATGTATTATTAGGCCAACCATACTTGTGGAAGTGACATGTTGTATATGAATCTAGGCCTTAGATTGTTATTATTACTTTGAACAATAATTTTCACAAGATACCGGAGGTAGCACCGCCTACCACAATCTCTCTTATCACTATGAAGCAATGCAGTAAGATCATCTCCCAGATCGGGAAATTTGTTTTCGTTATGAATCGCCCTCAAGGCTAGAATAATATTGTGGACACGACATCCAAACAGGGCTCCTCTGCACGACAAAAATATATGGACGAGGTCATGGAGGAGTACAAGCACATTTTCACATCTCTTGTAGGGGTACCTCTACACTGTCACGTTAAGCACTCCATCAATATGACCCCAAGCACACCGCTACCCAATGGGACGATCTATCGACGTTCTGTTCTGGAGAAAAATGAGATCAAGACGTAGATTCAGGAGCTATTGTATAAAGGGCAGATAATGCCAAGTTCATCGCCCAATGCGAGCTTGATCGTGTTGGTAAAGAAGAAGGATGGGACCTCGAGAATCTGTATTGACTATTGGGCACTGAACAAGATCACTGTTCAGAATAGGTACCCGATTCCGCGGATTGATGACCTGCTAGACCAACTCAACGGGTCCAAATATTGTAGCAAGATTGACTTGAAGTATTTTTATCACCAGGTACCAATCAAACCCTCTGATGTGTAGAAGATTGCCTTCAAATCCAAGGAGGTCCTTTTTTAATGGTTGGTCATGCCTTTCGGGTTGACGAAATATCCCGCAAACTTCATGAGGCTGATGGACGACATTTTGCGACCTTTTAAAAACTCATTTGTGGTGGTGTATTTGGATGACATCCTGATCTTCAACCAAAGTTGGTAAGAACACCGCTGCCACATTTGACAGGTCCTCCAAACACTGCAGTAACAAAAGTTGTGTGCTAATTTGGACAAATGCACTTTTGGCATGACCCAAGTTCAATATCTAGGGTACGTCATTGATGAGTGGGGTGTTCATGTGGACCCAACCAAGATAAAGTTCATTTAGGATTGGCTAGCCCAAACCACTCTAACAGAGCTCCACAACTTTCTCAGTCTTGCCAACTTCCACCACAGGTTCATGCTGGGCTTCCCTCATATCACTTGGCCTTTGAGTCAATTCACCAAGGGAGGGGCGAAAGAAAAGTTATTTTGGTCTAAATCTCAACATAATGCGTTCGCTGAGTTAAAGCATCAACTCTACTCTGCACTAGTGCTCACATTACCAGAATTGTAGCAACCATTTCAGATCAAGACATATGCCTTCGACTATGCTATTGGTGCAGTTCTTACTAAGTAGGGGCATCCAATGGCATATCACATTTAGACACTTTCAAACACAGTATGAAAGTATCCCACCTATGTCAAAGAGATGTATTCTATTGTGCAGGATTGCTGACAATGGAAGAATTACATTATGGGGAAGGAAACGGTCGTCCACATAGACCATCAATCTCTGTAGTTCATACTAACACAAGGGAAGTTGCAGAACGATCACCATAAAAATGGTCCACATACCTGCAAAAATTTCATCTAAAAATTAAGTACAATAAGGGTAGCACCAATAATTTTGCAGACTACCTCAGCCGACCACCAATCATGGTGCTGACCACTGATCGCAACACTTGCTGGAACAAGACTTCAAGGTGCCCGACTCTTTATAAGATTGATCTAGAATTCGGAAACACATACCAGATGCTCCTGTAAGGCAAGAAAGTTCCAAATTATCACCTCTAGGATGCATTGTTATGCCACCTAGGACACCTCTGTGTTCCTTCAAGTGAGTGTGCCAAGATTATTTGGGAAGTGCACTACAAACAGGTCGCTAGAAATTTCACGATAGAGAAAATAGTGGCAGTACTGTAAAAGTATTTTATTGGCCGAACCTTCGACAAGATGTTGGGAAGTACATCAGATCCTGCATTGTCCGCGGCATTGCCAAACTAACCATTAAAAAGCAAGTCCTACATACTCCTCTTCCTACTCCTATTCAACCTTGGGAATCCATCTCCATGGGTTACATGTCCGGCCTTCCTTCTACTAAGCATGGCAACGACTGTGTTTTCGTGGTCATCGACAGATTCTCTAAGATGGCCATTCTAGCAGCCTGGAAGAAGAGTATCACATCAAAATACAATGCTAAACTCTTCTTTGACCGAGTGTGGGTGCACTTTGGGATCCCAGAATCCATTATCTCAGATCAAGACAACAGGTTCCTAAGTACATTTTTGTCAAGTCTCTAGTCGATGCTGGATACCAAGCTTACTAAGTCCACAACTTTACACACAAAAATGATGGCCAAAAATAGGTCGTCAATAAGATGATCGTGCACATTCTGCGCATATACGACTTGAATCATCCTCGTGCATGGGATGAAAGCCTTCCCTATGTCCAACACAACTACAACCCATCTCTCCATAGCTTAAATAGCCACAACCCCTTTTAGGTGGGATTGGGATTCCAGCCACTATGCCCCATTGATGTGGCCATACCATTTGGAGCTACTTAGGCATATTCGGCTCATGTCCAATCCGAGGTTGATAGGAAACACATCTTCAGTAAGCGCATTTATCATGTCCACTAGCAGGTCCATGACATATTGGAAATATCTAATGCTAAGTACAAGCAACGACATGATCAGCATTGGGTGCCACAAAAATTTCAGGTGGGCAAAAAATTTTGGCTACATTTGTAGAAGGAGCACCTCGCTGGACCCCACTGCAAGATTTTCTCGCTTTGATATGGTCCATACACCATCACCAAGGCTATATGAGACAATTTATTTGAGCTCAACATTCCACCATTCATTGGCTTACACCTAGTGTTCAATGTGGACTGCCTTCAGCCATACTTTCCACCATTACTGGACACATATGACATTGCAGAACAACTCACAGCAATAGAGCTAAAACCTAATTGCATGGCACATGGCACAACTGATCGTATCATGGACACACAAATCAAGAACACTCGCCAACAGATATCCAACTGTATCAGGTTATCAAAGTTGGCCAACTCCTGCACCAAGGAAAGTGGGTCACTAGGGACCAAGTACAACACAACTTTCCCCATCTCATGGAGGCACTCAATGAAATGCAGACCATTGCTTCCTAAGGGGGGAGGACTGATCCAGGTGGACTTTGGTGGCCACCCATATATTCCACCTGGACCCCCACCATTTTTTTTTTTTAGTTTTTCATTTTCCTTAATTATAGCACAATTTACTATTTTTGGTAGTTTTTCAGGTCCTAAACTTCCGAAGCTATTTTGAGGGACTAAAAGAAATTTTTAGGAAAAACAGAGAGACTGAAAAAGTCCCAAATTTATTCACCAATTTACTTTGGCCTCCTATTTTTGATATCTTTGAAACGAGGTATTATGATAACCAAATGAAGATCGTATGCAAAAGTTACAACCCCGGGAAGTTGACGTTCCAACTTACCCCAATGGAGCCCACAAGATTTTGGTGCTTCATCTCCTAGGGTTAGGTTTTTGGATGTTTAGGGTTTCTCAATGATAAAAATGCCACCGAGTCTCATTGTAACATGGTTCATAGGGATGTAGCCATCACATCTCTTCTCAGAGATAAGCTACCATTGCCCGAGCTAGTTTATTTCCATTATGTATGTAAGCATATTTCAATTCTTTGATATTAATGAAATAAAGTTTTATTTCTGCTATACTTCTATGTTTATGTTTATATATGTATTCTATTTTGTTTGTACATAAGTTCGGATCAGTGAGAGATTTCCAACAATGCAAATTTTTTGTCGATGCAAAACATGAATCAAAATTTTTGCTCCGAAAGAAAAATTGTCCAAGTTGGCCACATCAACATTAGCATGCCACATGGAACCCATGTGGTATTTACATTTGGCCCAAGTGGATATGACATATGGACGATTATAGTTAGAACTGGATCAATTAAAATAGAAATACTATGATTGCACAACTTACCTTCCATCTCAATTATGGACGCATAATGGTCTGTTTGGAAATTATCCACAATTACATAGAGTTTAGGTAGAATCTATGCCACATCCCCCACATTTCGATTTTTCTAGGCGCTCCAAGTTTTTGGACTTATATTTTTCAAGTGTGGGTAGTCCCTTTTTTTGTGATTTTCCCCACAAATCCAACATTTCAACGTCTCTTTACTCTTAGACCCATGTTGCTCTCCTTTCTGCTGATGCACACTACCTTTGGTATCTAGAATAATTTTTTGTTGAGATTGATTTGCATTGGTTGGGTGCATTCCTTTATCCTTGTCCACGATTGTGTTGTGTAACTAGCTCCAAAAATAGAAGAAAAGAGATATCAACGCCTTAGAAATAAGCCACTTCGAGGGGGCAACCTCCAATACATTACATGAATGAACAATTCTTGGATGATACAATTTACAAAACCTCATTTCCATATATAGGAGTCCATGTGGCCATAATTTAATCCTAGTGGGCCACAATGTAATCCTAGCCGACCTAACTACAATAATTTAAGGGCACAATAATAACAAAATGGGGGTTACAAGGGTACAATAATAACAATAAGGGGGTTACACTAATAACAATAAGGGACTATACTAGTAATATAGGGACCTAACATGCCCCTCTCCTCCACAAAAGTGTTTTCCTCAATGCTTGAGTAGCTCTGGGTGCTTCTGTATAAACTTCTCATCCTCCCATGTAGAATCTTCAGTGGGTAAGCTCTTCCACTTGATGAGATACTCTGAAATTGATCGATTCTGTAGCTATCGAGTTCTTGTTTCTGTGACCGCTTCAGGTTCCAATATGATTTTTCCTTCCTTATCAAGTTCTGGCAATATTGTTTGAACTGGAAGATTTTCACCTATAACCTTCTTTAAGCATGAAACATGGAAAACTGGATGCACTCGCGAAGAAGCAAGAAGCTCCAATTTGTATGCCATAGTACCAATCTTTTGCAACACCTTGTAAGGACCACAGTACTTTGGCGATAATTTATTATCCTTCTTAGCTTGCTTGAGGGACATTTGTTTGTATGGTTGTAGCCGTAAAAATACCCAATCTCCTACATCAAAACTTCTCTCGCTGCGATGTTGATCTGCCTGTTGTTTCATTTGATTTTGTGCCAAATTCAGGTTATCCTTTAAGAGTTGGAGAACTTCTTGCCGATGCTCGATGTGATCTTCCACTGCTTGAACCTTCGAATTTTCCCTTAAAGATGATGTGACGGATGGTGGATGATATCCATAAAGTGCCATAAATGGGGTCATTTTTGCCGCAGTATGGAAGGAAGTGTTATGCCACCATTTAGCGAGAGGTAACCACTTGACCCATTGTGTTTGTTTATCAGATACAAAACAACTAAGATATCCTTCCAAACATTTATTTACTATCTCAGTTTGACCATCAGATTGAGGATGATAAGATGAGCTATGAGCTAATTGAGTACCCAAACAAGAAAATAACTCCGTCCAAAAATTTCCAGTAAAAATGGGATCTCCGTCGCTCACAATAACCCTTGGGCTTCCATGTACCTTTTGAATTCTGTCCATAAATGTAGTAGCAACTGTACTTGCTTTAAATGGATGAGATAATGCACAAAAGTGTGCATACTTGGTAAGTCTATCAACTACCACCATGATGACACTCTTCCTTCGGACTTAGGTAAACCTGTGATAAAATCCATTGAAATCTCCTCCCAACGTTGACTTGGAATGGATAAAGGTTGTAGAAGTCCTGGGGTCTTAATTGTTTCCACTTTATTCTGCTGGCAAACCAAACATTCCGCCACAAACTTTTGAATATCAGATTTAAGGCCATCCCAAAAAAATTCTTTCTTCACCCTGTGGTAAGTTTTTAAAAATCCTGAGTGTCCTCCTAAAGGAGAAGTGTGCAATTCCAAAAGAATATTTTGTTTTAGTTGGGAATTCTTACAAAGATATAAGCCATATTTGTACCATAAGGAATCATTTTTCCAACTAAATGTATCAGATGTACTAGGATCTTGCTGCAACTTTTGAATGAGTGTCCATACATCTTTGTCCTTCTTCCATTCATCTCTTGCTTCAGTTATCCAATCTGGTTGGATAATAGAAATGGTACAAAGCAATGCTTCCACCTCTTCATTCTTTCTTGAGAGTGCATCTGCAACAACATTAAGCTTTCCTTTTTTGTAGATTATTTCAAAGTCATAACTCAACATCTTTGTGACCCATTTTTGATACTCTTCTGAAGATAGTCTTTATTCCAAAAAGTGTTTAAGACTATCATGATTAGTTTTTACCTTGAAGTGTCTTCCCATTAGGTAAGTTCGCCATTTCTTTAGTGCATGCAGTATTGCTAACATTTCCTTCTCATAAATAGGTTTCTGTAAATAATTTCCTTTGATTGGATGACTTTCAAAAGCAATGGGTCTTCCTTCCTTCATTAAAACTGCACCAATTCCATTGAGGCATCACATTCCACAATAAAGGTTTTTGTGAAGTCTGGCGTAGCTAAGACCGGTGCTAGGCACATTGCCTCTTTAAGATGTTCAAAGGCCTTAGTTGCTTCAGGAGTCCATGAAAATGCATCTTTCTTCAATAATGTTGTTAGAGGCGCTGCTATTCTCCCATAATTCTTAACAAACTTGCGATAATACCCTGTTAACCCGAGAAATCCTCGCAACTTCTTTATGGTTGTGGGGACTTTCCATTCCTTAATGGCTTTAATTTTGTTAGGTCTACTTTAACACCCTCGTGAGATACAATATGACCCAGATATTCCACCTCTTGTACTCCAAAGAAACATTTGGATTTTTTTGCATATAATTGTTTCTCCTGCAATAGTTTGAGCACCCCGTCAACATGTTCAACATGATCCTTCCAAGACCTGTTGTAGATTAGTATATCATCAAAAAATACTAGCACAAATTTTTTAAGGAAGGGTTTGAAAATGGAATTCATCAACCCTTGAAATGTAGAAGGTGCATTGGTAAGGCCAAAAGGCATGACCAAAAATTCATAATGACCCTCATGAGTTCGAAATGTCGTTTTTGGAATATCTTCAGTCTTCATTCTAATTTGATGATATCCTGAACGAAGATCCAACTTGGTAAAATAAATTGCTCCATGTAATTCATCCAATAATTCATCAATCACAGAATGGGAAATTTATCTTTAATGGTGAGCTTATTGAGCTCCCTATAATCCGGACACATGCGCCATGATCCATCCTTCTTGTGTACCAATACTACAGGAGCAGAGAAAGAACTTTGACTAGGTTGAATTATACCCGCCTCTAACATTTCTGCAATCAGACGTTCAATTTCGCTCTTTTGGAAGTAAGGATATCTATAAGGCCCGATGTTTGGAGGAACACTTCCTGGAATCAAATGAATAGCATGATCATGATCACGAATAGGTGGGAGTCCTTTTGGAGTTTCAAACACCTTGGAATGATTGTCCAAGACTTGTTGGATATCTACAGAAATAGATGATTTTGATGTCGGAACTTCTAGTGAGCATAATTGTGCAATTACGCCTCGTTGTTCTTTCTTTAGAAGCTTTTTCATGACATTAGAGCTTATTATCCTTCCTGGCTTCCCTTCAATACCCCGTAATTCGACTTCCTTTCCTTCAGAAAAAAAATTCAAGAAAAGTTCTTGAAAATTAAAAGCTACCGTCCCCAAAGATTGTAACCATTGTACTCCTAGTACAACATTAGCACCTCCCATAGGAATGGAAAGCATTGGACTAGTCAATACATATTCCCCCATGGTTAGCTTGACATTATGGCATTTTCCAGAGCAATTTATAGTTCCTCCATTTGCAACCATCACTTGACATTCTGGTGCTGGGTATAGGAAACAATTTAATTCTTTGGCTACCTTACAATGAATAAAATTATGGGTGCTACCTGAATCAATCAACACTATTACCTTTTTCTTCTTGATATGTCCTTCTATCTTGAGAGTTTGAGGAGTGGTAATTCCCGCCAGTGCATTACATGATATGGTCAGATTCATTTCTTCCTCTTCTAGGGCTGGTTCCTGGTGTATATCCTCTTCTTGTTCATTTTCTTCTTCCTCTTCACAATCTATGTAAAATAATTTCTTCTCAAGACACTTATGACCTTTAGTGTATTTGCTATCACAACTGTAGCAAAGCCCTTTTTCTCTTTTTTCTTCCAATTGTTGTGGTGTCAACCTTGTAGGTTGTGGAAATATAGGCATAGCAACACTTCCTTCTTTATAGAATTGAGTGGTAGGCTTCCTTGTCGCCATTATTTTACATTCAACTTTTCTTGCCAACCTGAATGCCTTCTCCAATGAATCCGGTTCCAAAACTCGAACTTCATGTTGGATGTTATCATTTAAAGTGCCTATGTAGAGATCGATCCTGTGTTTATGTAGAGATCGATCCTGTGTTCCTCTGGAATATCAGTTACCCTTATATTCAATTTTTGGAAGTCCTCAATGTGCTGCCCCACTAAACCCTTTTGTTTGAGATTTATCAATTGGCTAAAGAAGGTGTTGCTCTTTGTATCCTCATAATGTGCTATCATTTCCTCCGTAAAAATTGACCAAGTGACAATTTTTTTACGGGATCAAATCCATCGATACCATACAAATGTATTTTGTTCTAAATGTAAAGTTGCAATGCGTACCTTTTGTGTGTTTTGCACGATATGAAGATCAAAATATTGCTCCATCTGTAGTATCCATGTTACAGGATCCTTTCCATCAAACTTCCTCATATCCATTTTTGGAATATGGTGGTTCTTCCCGCCAACATTAGAGTTTATGAAATCACGATTGACATTTATTTTGTTCTCATCATGAGGTTCTTCTACTATCTTTTCACCATTAGGAAACACTTCTTGTATCAACTTTTTCAAACCTTCGAAGTATGATTTTAGATAATTCTTCATTTTTTTCATGTTTTCTTTCATGTCATCCATCTTAGCTTCCATGCCATCCATCTTAGCTTCCACGCCTTTCTTCAAAACTTCCATTTCATTTTTTGTTGCTCTTTGCGAGAATGAAATTTGTTGCACTTGCTCTTGTAATTTTGATAGATCATGTTGCAATTCTTCATCTTCATGAGTCATAGTAGAGCCTTCTGAAGGCTTAATGGGTGTTGAATTATTTGTACGGGGCATCTTTTAGAACCCAATACTGATATCTATTCTACAATATGCCCTTGGAATCAATTCAAATTGATTCTTCAAACAAGACTTATGCAATTCGCAAAAAAAAATACACACCTTTTTCTTGCTTTTGAGGAGCTCGATATTGAAATTGGGTTATCTCTGTAATTGCAGCACTTAAATATTTGAATTTAGGTACCGATTTAGCCCTCTGAATTATCTTTCGAATGCCACAGGTCTGACCTGATTTGGATTCTCCAAGACAAAGTTGTGTCCAATCTCCCACAATGACCTAATTATGGACTGGTTCTGTACAACGAACTTGTACGACTTTCCACGTGTCACTGTTTCATCCTTCAGCTCTAAAATTGATAGAAAAGAAACTACAGTCCGTGTACTAATGACCACTTTTTATGGCACTCCAATCCGATGCTCAGAGAAAGAGTTATGAAGATTTTCCCACGATCACCTCTTTGAGATGAAATTCAGGAGCCTGAAAAAGCACTACCTTCCACAGATCATATCTCAAAAAATATTGCGAACCAAGATCTGAAATTTTTTGACGGTGTTCCTCAAGATTTCAGCTTCGCACCCTATGAATTTCAGCTTCTGAGACTTCGTAGAAAAAAAAGTATAGCGCAAATTCCACGATAACCTATTTAGGAGCCTGAAAAAATACCTAACTTCCACAGATCATATCTATGAAAATATTGCAAACCAAGCTCTGAAAGTTTTAGAAGATCTTCCTTAGGATTTCGGCTTCGCACCCTAAAAATTTCAGCTTCTGAAACTTCGTAGAAAAAAATATATAGCGAAAATTCCACGATGACCTGTTTGGAGCAGCGAAACCCTAGAATCCAAACCTCTGATACCAAATGTTGTGTAACCAGCTCCAAAAATAGAAGAAAAAAGATATCAACGCCTTAGAAATAAGCCACTTCGAGGAGGAAACCTCCAATACATTACATGAATGAACAATTCTTGGATGATACAATTTACTAAACCTCCTTTCTATATATAGGAGTCCATGTGGCCATAATGTAATCCTAGTGGGCCATAATGTAATCCTAGCTGACCTAACAATAATAATTTAAGGGCACAATAATAACAAAATGGGTGTTACAATGGTACAATAATAACAATAAGGGGGTTACACTAATAACCATAAGGGACTATACTAGTAATATAGGGACCTAACAAATTGTCTTCAGCCATTTCTTCTTATCCTTAACGTTGCTCCTTGTTTTTCAATCACTTTTAATTTTTGGCATGCCTTTTCTTATTCATAACATCATTTTATTTTATTTATGACATCGTCCAATATTTTAGGTTTATAAAACTCAATCTGATCTTTAAATGAAATGGGAAACCCACTTATAAATCGATGAAATTTTGCCTTCTCCTCTGTTATCACAAAATCATACCTGATAGGCTGTCAATCAAATCAATCTCATGTAACTATTTCAAATCAATCTTTTGATTGAGGCTTAGCCTCCTCAACCTGAGAGGGCTCTCTCAAGGGTTAATGATTTCTGATAGAAATATAGATGGCTAACTCTATGTGGGGTAATAAGCAGATAAATGATAGATATTGGTTGTAAATCACATTAGCAAGTGCACATTGGGCTTATGGAGTCAAAATAGTTTCAATAAAACCAAACAATATACTTTGCATGGAAGTCTAGGCATATCATAATTCTAGTCAAGAGATACACATGTGAAACTGTAAAACACACAGTCAGTTTGTCTATGTAGGAAGTCAGAGCTCATCTAAGATGAATTCTGAGTAACATAAGCAAACACCACTGCAATAGGATAGTAAAAATATGCAATTAGAGCAAGAACACACTATAACTCTTTATGAATCTAAAGTTGGCTAAGTAGAAATCTCTGTATTAAGCTGAAAACCAGTCACTTACAATAAACACAGTCTTTTGCTAAAAATGTCCAACCCTTAGCATATTCGACTTCTTGATATTTTATAGATCATTTACAACATAAGATAACCTTATCCTGAGCTAGATACATCGAATTCCTGACTTTTGACACCTTGCCTAACCATATGACATGGTATTTATTACAAAATGACAGCTGCAAATCTAATAAACAGTCCTAATACAAATAGGATTCAAACTCCTTATCTTTACTCATAAAAAACTTATTTAAACTAGAATACATCATTTTCCAAGTGTATTAACATAAGGTCGAATCCAGATGATAAGCTTCAACACTTTATGACCTCAATGCTGATCTCCATTAAACTAGGAAATTGTCCCATGTTTTCTAGGCATAGGGTCCTTTGTATTCTTGAGACACTATGAGCATCATGAACCCATCACTTCGAGGTTATTTTCTGTTAGGAACTGAAGTAAAACCTGTTAAAAAACCTCACTAAATCCCAGTTATCCAAAACCATCATCAAACTGTTCGAATTCGCTGAAGTAGGCATGTGCTACGAAAACAACACAGTTTCGTAGAGCTTTTTGTAGCGCAGCCTTTTTACCTTTTTACCTTCAAAATTTTGGTTTCTTTCCTCCAGGATTATCTTCATTATCTTTTAACCCAACTCCCCCAGCAATTTTAGGTCATAATACACACTTTTTCCCTTCAAAAATTTATGAGAAAGAGTGAAAAAAGCTGCTACAGCAGTTTCGTAACGCTTTTCACTCTTTTTACATTGTTTACGCTATGAAACTACTAAGTGAGCAGTTTTGTCCAGATTTTTTCAAAATGAAAACAAAAAATGTTCCAAAACTCAAAATACCACTGGTTTCATCAAAACAAAAAGTCATATGAACTGAAAAACACAGTTTTCATGAGGTTCCTTCTTAATTTTCACTTGATTTAGCTTTTGACTTTTTAATGATTGTCATTCTGCACCTTTGTTTTTTAGCTCATCCTGAGTTAGTTTCAGCTGCTGCTCCAAGTCCTCCACTTGATGTCTAAGTCTTCTATTACTAGCTCTCAAGTGAGTATTGATTACTCTGACAAATTTAGCTTCCTTGATGGCTGGAACTGTCCATGTGAAAAATTGTTCTGCACTGCTTGGAATTTCAGACCTAGAACCAATTTGACCTTCCCATAGTGCCTTCATTCTTTTGAAATCTATTTTTTCAATACTGTGCTTTCTGGCCCTCTTTCTCATCTTAGCAATTTCTTAGTTTTCTAACTTCAATTTCTCCTCAAGGTGTTGACGCTCTGTCATTTCTTCTTTTCCCTTCATTGTTCTGTTGGCTGCATGCTCCACTGTTGGTGATGAGAGATCAACCACTTCTTCAGGGACTTTAGCTATTTAAATAGTTTCTTGGATATCCTTGTTTTCTTCCTTGAGCTTCTTAGCATGCCTAGTTAATTTTTTCCTTGCTCGAGAGATAAAGGCTGCATTTTCACCCTCAAATTCAAGTTTCTTTGTTGACTTAACCTTTTTCTGTTTGTGTTCATCTACTCCAATGAAGTCAGCTTGCACAATGGGTGTCTCCTCTATATCAATTGCATGAAGAATGCCATCTAAATTTCCCTTAATTACTGGACTATATTCTGAAACTAAAACAATTGTCTTTCCCTTTAATGCCACTGCTTGGCTTCTTGTCACTCTTTTGATTTCCTGCTTGCTGGCCACTTGTTTCTGTTTTGCCTCTTTGACACTCTTTGTCCTTTGTTTTGTAGATAATGGAGTTGGTGCAACAAGAACTTGTGTCTACTTTGTCCTTTTCTCAACTTGTTTCCTTGGTTTCAATTTTACAAACCTCTTTGATTTTGCAACCACAGGCTGGCTAGATTCTGCTACTGGTAGTGAAGGAGTTCCTTTAGTTTTAGGGTTTCTAGCTGGGGTTAGGGTTTCCAGATCAAAATCATTCATAAACAAGAAGGAAGACCAATCCCTGCTTATTTTCTGAAGCTCATTCAAAACCAATAACTTCATCAAACCATGGTGAAACAAAGATGTTTCACAACCATCAGATTTGGCTTGTACTTTATCAGCCATTTTGGCAAGGCTCCTTGCAAATAAAAGGGAAAATCTAGTGAAATCATACTTGTGAAATTCAGAAGGAGCTTGAAATGATATGTGTAAACCTTATGGCATCTGCCTTCACATGTAAAGTATCTCTGAATGTTGAACAACAACTTTGCATAGGTGTCTTTAATGCAGCTTCTAGGTATTGCATTATTGAGGTCCATATCTGCATACTCAAGTTTCATGAATTCCTTGAATGGTTCCATATCAAATTTAAAACCTTTAAACCAAGTTTCTTGCCCCCTTGGTATTTCTGTCACAGAAGCAATAATCTCAGGTGTAATTGGCACATTTAACATCCCAACTTTGGTAGTTGCTCCATTGAAGTGCAAGGAAAATTCTTTAGACCCCTGTGTATGGCAACCTTGCAGCTTTTCACAAAACCGGAGACAACCTGCTTTTCCAAAAGCCTCCATCACTGTTTGGTCTTCAATTATGGCCTTCATATTTTCAGGCTCATATTTTAAGCAATGTCCCCCTCTGTGGAATTTCTTTTCCTCTGCCATGCTTCTCAGAAAAACCTGTCAACTTCACTTGAATATATGAAACAACCTCGCTTGATTAGGATATAAACAACATTGCTTAATTAGGATGAAGATAACCATTGTATAGAACAACCACAGGTTTAGCTTGACTACTTCAGAGCTCAGATACTCGTATGGAGGCAAATGAAACGAGAATGAACAAATTAGGCAAGATTTTGAATTTGAAATGTCATCTCATAACTAAATGATGCCTCATTCATACCCTATCATGACAATGATGACTGTAGGACGGGTAAGTACATTGAATCTTATCACTAATTGAGTCATCATACCACTAACCTATCATTTCCCAACGTATTTTGACAAATTTCAGCTCAATTGACAAGACTGTTAAGAAACCGCGCTTTCGTAGCACTCACAGTATATTTTTTCCAGTTTGCGTTACGAAACTATTAACGTTTTCGTAGCCCAAATCCACTTTTTTGAACTAGCGACGCTGCGAAAACGAGGATTCTTGGCTAATTGCATAAATTTAACCCGAAACCTTATGAAATGACTCCTAAATGGAAAATGTGAGTATTTGATCATGGAATGGACCTTTAAAAGACCTTATTTGAATTCAATGGTGACCTTTAAACTTATAAAAAATATAACCTACCCTTAACCAAATCCTAAAATGACTTTCAAACCCATTTTGAAACCATGATCAAAAATAGAGTTGACACACTGATGTTTTGAAATTTTTTTGGGTGATAACGTCCTCCTTGAGATATGGCACATATCTCAACATTCCATAAATATGGTAATGTGTTCTTCATCTGACAATTGTCACATTTTCAGCTCATAACACTACAAGGAAAAGACCCTCTAATGGAGGTTATAACGAAGGTTTTTAGTGTTATAAAATTGACCAAAATTGTAAAAAAAAACATTTGCTACAACATACACTTTCGGTAACGGAGGTTTTGGCGAAGCTTCTAACAGAATTTCAACACAACTAAAAAAAACTGGGCGGCCGAAGGTTATTACAGATGCTTTTCTCATTGGTGCACTAATCAGGGGTCAACGCACCGGTGCGTTTTAGAGTGAACACACTGATATTGCAAACCTACCAAGGACTGGCACAGAAAACAAATATAGAATGCCCCAGGGCGTTTAGCACTATCTCGGTGTGTGTCAGCCAGACAGTCACCTCGAGACGGTCGAAAGTGCATGCACCGGGCCGTTAAGGTCTAAAACCACACTGGTGCAGAGTATTATACAAATGCACCGACGCGAAGTATCACACAAACACACCGATCTTTCTAATTGGTATCATTTTGTCTTTAAATTGGGACACTATGTCCATTACATTACAAAATGTCTGATTTCATAGACAAATATTTCAAAAAATTCAACGCCTTACTTTGATATCCAAACATAATGATCATCATTCTTCACTTGAACTGTTGTCACTGCTCGAACTACTTCCATGACTTGGGTTATTTTGAGGAATGCTTTGTTCACGGTGTTGATTGTTTTCTTCTTCATCACATTCCATCTACAAACATAAAAATAAACTGTAATGAGTGTATATACATTGGTGAGAATAATGAAAATTGCAATATTAAATAATATACACCAATGTAAATCGAAAAGAAATAACATACCATAGCAATAATTGACTCATAAACTATACACATTATTTCAAAACCAAATTTCATGCCATCTTTCAAGATTTCATTTGTTGGTGCAGTTCCATACTTTCTTTCCTGCAAGTTTTATACCCCATAACAAATCATATATTTAATATAAAAGATTTTTTTGTTTTATTAATTATAGACTGAACTAAGTAAAACAAGATCGATAGATGCTTACAAATTCCACAATTAATTTCTGATATGCAGACATATACTAACAACACATTTTAACCCAATGTCAATCAATTCGTCTGATGGTTCTTCTTTGTATGTTAGCACCTGTTTGAATACATTCAATGATGATTGTTGTAAAACAACTTAAAATATACAAAAATTAAATCTAGTTGAGTTGTTATAAGGAAGTAACAATTACTCACAAACTTAGATATCAACCATTTTCTTCCTTGTCGTCCGGTTTTATGTGCTGAATGGGTTCCATTTTCTTTTCTTTTCTGCAAGAAAATACTTGAAAATTAATATTTAATGCTAAATTTTTTATTTATTGTACCTAATCGGAAAATTCAATGATTACATATTGCATTTGAAGCACGTTGTTGTTGAGATGACTCCTCGTGTGATGTAATTATGTCTATTTCTTTGACCATCTCATTGTACACCTTTTTGGACATTCCTACTAGCATATTTTTGATATCATCCCGTTCATCCTTTGAGATTTTCATAATCTTCTTGAAAATGTAACATGACAATAAACTATTTAATTGTCATATTGATATATGAAAAGTAAATATAACAAAAATGATATTTATAAATGATTGCTTTCTAGTAATATATACACATAATTCTATAATTTTTTTTTAAAG
This sequence comes from Pinus albicaulis, assembly GCA_034641835.2. Taxonomy (NCBI): domain Eukaryota; kingdom Viridiplantae; phylum Streptophyta; class Pinopsida; order Pinales; family Pinaceae; genus Pinus; species Pinus albicaulis. The sequence continues at coordinate 468,507,578 of CM076569.1, forward strand.
GAATATTACTTTTTCATTTCTTATATCTTGTTGTTGTACGTTTTTGCTATTAAAAGTCTGACATGTCTCATTGACCAATTCTCTGGAAACTCTTCCTGTAGTTTAGATAAAATTTGGTTCTTGGAATCATTGGATTGATTTTTGTATTGTAAGTGGAAAGAAAGTCTATATATTCATTTCGCTAGATCCCTCAAAGTTTTGTAAAAAAATTTCCCCCTTTCGTTAACCTTCAGCACCACTCCAGATGAGCTAAGGAGCAATTCATTTTCATTTCCATGTTCTATTTTTTTCTTTTCTTAGAACAACATTCATTTTTTGAGTTGTTGGTCCCTATAGAACATTAAACATATGTGAATTAATAGATTGTTTGAAACATGTTATCTAATAATTTTAAGTATATTATTAATGAAAATTAAAAAAAGAAACTCATATTGGATTGATAGTATTTTTTTATTTTCCTGATTCATCTTTTTGCAATTTTTCCATTAAGTTTTTACACTCTTCTGGTCCTATATCGGAAATAATCTTATTGAGCTTCATCATTTTGTGGCTTTGCATAATACATAGTAAAAAATACATATTAGTTAACCTTACATATAGTTCAAAAATAAAATAAAAAATTATAAAGAATTTACAAATAAGTTGCATTTTTTTTTTCTTGATGTGTTATCAGTGTTTTTGTTACTTGATCTCTTGTAAGTCATTTCTTTATCAATATGAAACCTATACCATACCATTCATTAATATATTTTATAAATAAATCATAAACTTTTCAGGTAAAAAAAACAAAACAAAAAAAACAAGAAACCGGTGCGCCTTTAATGATGTGCGCACCGACATCGGTGCGACGTGTTCTTATAAACGCACTGCCGAAACAATAGAAACACCATATGATGCTTTATGTCAACAAGGAGCATCGGTGCGTTATATGTTATTCAACGCATCGATTAACACATACAAATTAATAAAAATTCTCTAGTGCTAGTTTTTGTAGGATATGATGTCGTGCAAGGAGCGGTGCAGTGTATTCTTATAAATGCACCGCGAAAATAGGGGACCACCATACGGTGCTATCTGTCAACAAGGAGACCCGGTGCATTAGATTTTAAACGGTGCACCGATTAATACGGACATAAAATTAAAAAAAAAATTGTCAAACAGTACGTGCGCGGTGCATTATTTCATAATAGTGCACTGGTGCCCTATTTTACATATGGCGCACGGATTAAAAACAAAATTGTTTTTAATTTTTTTTATCAAACAGTACGTGCGCAGTGCCCTGTGATAAAACAACGCACCGGTGCGCTAGTTTACACAGGGCACACAAATTAATTTTTTTTTTTTTAAATTCACGCAAGGGCCGACATGGATTGAGATCCGACTATGCAAGTCGTCCCGTGGGTTAGATGTCATAGCCCTATATATAGAAATAAAAACCATATAAATCTAAAATCAAAAGCCCTAATTTTGAAAACACAGAAACAAGAAGAAACAATGGCATAAACAAAAAGAATCAAATGTTTAGCGTAAAATGGATATTTTTTTTGTTTTTTTGTTTTTTTTTTTTTGTTTTTCTTTGTTTTTTTGTTATTTTTTGTTTTTTTGTCTTTTGTTTTGTTTTGTTTTTTGTTTTTGTTTTGTTTGTTTTTTGTTTTTTTGTTTGTTTTTTGTTTTTTTTTGCTTTTCTATTTTGTTTTGTTTTTTTGTTTTTATTTTGTTTTGTTTGTTTTTTTTTTTTTTTTTAGTTGTTTTTTTTTTAATTCTCTAAAAATGAGCAGTAGATTTAAATTTTTTACTAAATGCGTAAAAAATAATGCAAAAAAAATGTAAAAAAAAACAATAAAATTTAATCACCAGATAATTTGAAATTCTATGCTACAGGGTTTGAATCACCAGAGGTTTGGAATTCTAATTGTCTGAATAGTTCTGTTCAAAAGTATTTTGCTGCTCCACAGTGCTCTCATGCTCTCTTGCTCCAAGTATGTCTCCTGCAAATCTCTCCCTGAAAATTTTTGCATAAATAATAAAATAATGAAATGTGTTTATTATTTAAATAATTGTTTTATGAAATTAGATTTTCGAAAATATTTTTCCGCCCATTTTTCAATTTATCGTTTTTTTTTTCACTTAAAAAAATACAGTTGCGATTTTTTTTATTGGCAGCTATTCAGCTCTGGTGCATCAAATACTAACAACGCACGGATGCGCAGTAACTAAAATGCACCGGTGCAGTTATCTGTACATTAGCACCAATAACAATAAGTCCATTTTTAAGGTACCAAAATTACTTTTAGGTGTGTACATCAAATATCATAATTATATCGAATGGACAATTCTTGAAAATCCAGCTTGTTCCATAATATTTCTCAAAGTCCATTGCGGAGTTCTCCCTATCCACCTCGAGACGTAATATTTACTTCATATTTTATTTATATTTTCATTACCTAATTGAATTTATGTTTTTTATCCATGTCAATCAGCTTAATAAAATTTATAATATACACAAATATGCAGGTTCATGCAGATTCAAAATCGAGTTCAGATGCACAAAATATTCGAACAACTTCAAAACGTCAGAATCTCTTATCAGGAGCAACATACTGCAAGGCACATTTGGTAGATGAAAATGGACATCCGCTTCACTATGCTAATTGTGACAATATTGCATCTTCTAGCCACAATAATGGGACAATGATGGTAATAATAATTGTTTGGTATATTAATGTAATTATTTCAATGACAAACCAATTAATCATGCATTTTCAACATGCTTTATAATTGATATCATAAATTTTGTACTAATAATGTTCAAATATATTTTTTGAAATTATTAGGATTCTAGTGATGATGAGCAACCTACCTACCATCTTCCATTGCACCCCACGACAATTTCAAATCGAAAGAAGGCTAAATTGAAAGAAAAAAATGGAGAGAAACGATACCAAGAATGGTTGAATCAACCACCTACTCAATTCCCACTACGTCCAGATTCACCAATTAGGAGTGACTACAAAAATAGTAGTTCTTCACAAGCTGGCAATGGAGGCAATCAAATAGAGGTTGGTATGGATGATTACTTAAGGGATACGACTGCCATGGAGACAATTTTGTTAGATTCATTCCAGAACGATGACAACTAGGGGATGATGCTCATATCACTGACACCTTTTTCAAAAGCCTTAAATTTGCTTCCACCACCCCTCTCTTTTGACCTGGCGGTCAGTGAAATTCTACCAAGCTGGGGACAACGAGGTTACTGTACAACTTGAAAGCAAACTTTGGCTTGTCGAATGCATGTTTCTCAGAAATTTTGAGGTGAGTTACCATAAAGTCCTCCCTTATATTTTGAGAAATATAATCACAATGAACATTAAAAATGGTCAATTTTATGAACGTTAATAATTATATCGACATTAATGTACATTTGATATTGTCCATGATCACCAACTACACGTTATTCAAAGATAAGGTTCTTCCGAGTGATAATGTCTTTCCCGGTAGCTACGAAGAGGTAAAAAATTGTTGAAAATGTCGGGTGTTGAGTACATATCATATCATGCATGTCCAAATGATTGTATTCTATATAGAGGAGAATATGCAGACAAAGAGATATGTCTGAAATGTTGGCATGACAGGTATGATAAATAAAAAAAAGAAGGGTAAATCACGTAGTCCTCCTTTTAAGATATTGAGGCACATGCCTATAATCCCAAGGATTCAAAGGCTCTTTCATTGCAAAGAATTAGCTATGTTGCAGGGATGGCATGCCTCACACAGAACTGAGATGGGAGTTATGCATATCCCAACAGATTCAATAGCCATGAAGCACATAGAGGATACATAGCCAAAAAAATTCAAGGATGAAGTACGAAGTCTACAACTCAGTATAGCCATGGATGACGTCAACCCATATTCCCTTCAGAACACCAACTATTCTGTTTGGTCGGTAGTAGTGATCAATAACAATATCCCCCCATGGTTGTCCATGAAGAATGAACATCTTATGTTGGCTCTCATAGTCGCTGGTAGAAGAAAAGTGAAGAATATGGATGTCTACTTACAACCACTGGTAGATGAATTGAAGGAATTATGGGATGGGATAAATGTATATGATGTATTAAGAACCATCGCAACAGAGATGAGTTTTACATTGTATGGCATATGTGCTTACATGACACACGATTATCTAGGCTTAGGAGTTTTCTCTGGTAAATTACATGTTTATTTATTTTTTTATATACGTAACAATATTCTTTCGCATATTAGTTATTTAATTCGTTGTAATTGTTCTAATATTCATGATATTATTTAACATGCCATGCATATAAATTGTATACAATAATATCGCAGGTCTTGTAACAAAAGGGTATTTTGGATGTAAATGTCGTGGAGCTTCTCTGAAATCTAGATGGTCCAACGACCTACGAAAGCCAGTGTATGACTGCGCCAAGGTATTCCTCCCAGAAGAACACCCTTACTGAAGAGCAGCATCCGCTTACAATGGTAAAAGAGAGAGAACCCAAAGGCCTCCAATAACGACACCGGTTGAATGGATTAGAGCATATGAGAGAGATAAGGAGAAAGAGTTCATAGAATGTTCGATTCAAATGGGGAGCCTATGTTCGATGATCCAGAATTCTTCGACACCTAGGTTGAGAATTTTCCCAATGGGATGAAAAGGAAATCTATCTTTTATAACCTCCCATATTTGGAGCATCTTAAGATTACCCACTTATTAGATCCCATGCATATATTTAAAAAGTTTTCATCTTCTTTATGGACGAACATATCATCGAAACAAAGTGTCATATTGGTTGTTAAGAAATATCTTATTACTTCAAAAACTAAAAATAAACATTGGCTAAGACGATTAGAAAGTACAGGATCAGAGGTAGGCGTTGGTCCCTCTAATTCATGGTATTCAAAATAAGGTGATGTCCCATGGACTTAAAAAAATATGATCTTTCTTTGGCAAAGGAAGTTATAATGGTGTGAGGGTGCCATTTTCATACATGTCTTCACTACGATGCTGCTTCACCGTGGATGACCATTTTTCGGGGTTGAAATCACATGACCATTTGAATCTTCTAAAAGTACGTATAATGTCAAAAGCATGATATTATTATTTGTTACATTAATAAATTTTATCCCATGCAGGGATCATAAACCATAATTAATTTTGTATATTATTGCACCTGTTTATAACTTTGCAGTGTCATTATACTTTGTTTCTGTGTGGGTGTGTGAAACATGAATTCCCCTAAGACCTAGGACGTTTCATATCTAAATTATCTGCATTTTCACGTTGGATCACGTCAAAGGAGATTCATGTGGCTAGCATTCCACGGTGGCGCCAAGAGATAGTTGAGATTGTTTGTATGTTTGAGAAGGAATTGAGATTGTTTGTATGTTTGAGAAGGAATTGTCGACGAGTTTCATGGAATTGCAGGTTCATCTTCTAATCCACCTAGTAGATGAGGTTGAATTAGTTGGGGTGGTTTCTTGTCGTTGGATGTTCTTCTTAGAGAGGTACATGAAGAAATTAAAAGGTTTTGTTCGACAAAGGGAAAAACCGAGGGGTTTATGGCAGAGGGGTACATATCGTATGAGTATTTCTATTATTCCAGTGAGTACATCAAGAAAATCGACAACAGACCAAGTGTGGTGATTTGGGACAATGAAAGGGATGAAGGCAAAAGAGAAGGGGAGTTGCTCCAAACGAATGGAAAAAGACGCTTGATAAAGAGTAAGCGACTTATAATTTTTCAAATTTACACAAAGTAAATATTCATTTTGAACTTCGATATAATGTATATTTTGTTCTCATATGTACTATATGTTGGTTTGATTTCATCGGCGAATGCAGAAATTGAAGAAATCAATAAATTTGTTCTTTACAATTCCGAAGCGACACAAATGTAGGCCACATTGTAGGAACAAAAGAGGATCAAATGGGATAGCGACAGGAAATAACTCAGACGGTTGAATGGTAGAAGTGTGCCTTATCCCGATCATTTAAAATAAAATATGCAAAAAATATGCCCTAACAGTTGGGTTGCTGACCAAGTCAGAGAGAAATATGGTGCAACCGGTCGTTACCCGAGTGCTGAAGAGGATGCGCTAAACGTAGGGATTGGGTGCACCCACTCGATAATAATCTATTTATTTAAATTTTAAACTTAATAATGCACCTTTGAAATGTAATTACATCTATATTTCATATTTTGACTGTTGGGTTATTATAAGACCCCTGACACTATGATTTGTTAACTTTTTTATAGGTGCATTTGTTCCCATCTATGTGGGCATATGGACACCATTTTCGCACAGAAAATACCGATGATGGACACATGACACAAGACTGTGGAGCGGAAGTTGAGTTCGATCAATCTTGTCGATCTAGCCACCGTGATAAAAAACTAGTACGAGGGACGTTAGGTTACGTCGGAAAGATACAAGAAATCATTGAAGTGGATTTCTCTTTTTTCCAATGTGTTATTTTTAGGTGCAAGTGGTGGGACACCTTTGATCAGAATAATGTAAATGAAGATCATGATAGTAAGCTAATATGTATCAACTCAGAAAGATGTGGGATGAAGCTAAGAAGCCCTATGTTTTCCCTAAACACTACAACCAGGTGTTTTTTAACCCAAATGTGTTGGATAGGGATTGGTGGTTCGTATTGAGACATGACCCTAGATAAAAACATATTTTTGAGAACAATAGTGTTAACATGCCAAGAAAGATGAAAGATAATGAGGGTGATCGTGAAAACCGAGAGTGATATGGAACATGTGTTATTTCATCATTTATACTTTTTAAGATGGGTTTTTATAAAAAAGAGGACTTAATTACCTTATAACTAAGACTCTTTTTTCAAAACATTATAATATGTATTTTTAATTAATTGGTAATTTCCATTGTGTTAATGTTAAAATAATTTCACTTGATAACTTACAATTATGTTGATCTCGAAAACAATGACATACTGTAAAAAGTTCTTTTTTTTGGTATGTAAGATCATAATAAAATAATGATAATTCTAAATTACATGAAATTATTTGCATTATTTTCTAAACTTTATTATGTTACAAAAATTCATATTATTCTAGATTTATTATTTTACAATTATCTACAATTTTACAAATTTACAAATTTTAATAAAATCATTTCACATTAATACAGTTAAAATTTTCACATTAATATAATTAAAATTTTACACATATTTTACATATAATTAGAATTAGAATTGGAATTTTACAATTTCACATACAATTACAATTACAATATTTGCAATTACAATTTTAGAATTTTACATACAATTACAATTTTACAGTTACAATCATTTCACATTAATACAACTAAAAGTTTACAAATATTTTACATACAATTACAATTTGACAATTTCAAATACAATTACAATTATAATCACAATTACAATTACAATTACAATTGTAGAATTTTACATACAATTATAATCACAATTTTAGAATTTTACATAAAATTACAATTACAATTACAATTTACAATTTTACATATGTACAATTAAAATTAAAATTAAAATTATAATCATTTCACATTAATACAATTAAAATTTTACAAATATTTCACATACAATTAGGATTAGAATTAGAATTACAATTTAACATACAATACAATTACAATTTTACAATTACAATCATTTCACATTAATACAATTAAAATTTTACAAACATTTTACATACAATTACAATTATAATTATAATTACAAATACAATTACAAGTTTACAATTTTACATAAAATTAAAATTAAAATTTCAATTAAAGTCACGATATAATATTTAATAAATGTCATGATTTAATATTAAAAATAAACATCACGATCATGATAGCCATTGTACAAATATGATATTAAAAATAAACATCACGATCATGATAACCATTGTACAAACATCATATTTGACTAAAAAACACATTCAAATTCGCTAACATCATCTAATCATCGTAATCATGATAATTTAACAAAACAAAAGCATTGTATAACATCATCACTACACAAACATCCAATATACATCTCATGTCAAATAACTTCTATCACATACACATCTATCTTCAAGCTGCACATTAAATGAAAATATCTAACATGACCTAATAATATACACATCATGATGATCACCAATACATCCAGACCATCTCTCTCTCTCTCTCTCTCTCTCTCTCTCTATATATATATATATATATATATATATATATATATATATATATATATAATGTCAAAAATATACAACTGTAATATAAATATCAAATATCAGCTGGTGGTACATTAATAGTAGTACTAGTCGAGGCCTGCTCGGTCAATGGTGCAGCCTCGACAAGCTCAGATAGATGTTGATCATCATGGGCCTCATGCTGATCAGGATCAACTGACTACTCATGATGACTCGATGTGGATGGTCCAGCCTACTCATAATCATGACTGCTGGTCGATGCTGCAGGTTTCTCATCTCCGGCACGAGGTTAACGATGGTCACTCCCTTGATCGTGATCATCAGATGATGTGTCGTTGCTCGACTGTCGACGTACTGCATCTTGACCACGCCTACGTCAAACGACCCTCCTCAGCTGCGCCACTAAGCTGGTGGCTCCAACGACATGCCGCATCAGGGTCAACATATCACGTGGCATGCCTCTCCATATCGCTATCATCCTATCATCGGACTGTATCTATCTGATAGTGGCCGACTTGACTCCCTCTTCCACAATCAATCAATAGAGTTGGTCGCCCAACTCCATCTTAAATCTAGTGTCAAGCCTACGCCTCACACCAGTGGGTACTTGCGCATGATCATGAGGACCAGGTCTGTCTGCACCGGCCTGATCCTCTGCATCTTCCATCTCCTAATCGTCATCAGGATCTACATCTGGATCATTTGGCAGCAGTGACATCTCATCGCCAACAAATGACCCAATATCTACAAAATATATATAAGTACACAACAATAATTAGACAATTTCATTAAACAATTTAATAAAAACAAGTTAAAGAACATGTTACAATAAATTTAAAGAAAACACTAATATTAACTTTATCATCCGGCGGCTCATCATCTGTGAAGAGGATGTTGGCACACCCATGCCAATCCAAACCAGCGTACGGACATGGGACTAGAACGAAGACATGATCATCAGAACTGGATAGAATCTCCAGTGCATCATGCGATATCCTCCTGGAGAAGTATGACTCGCCCCTCTTGGGCATCATCTATCCCCACATCTACATTCGTATATGTAGCATCAGCCTACGAGGCTAACGAACAAAATTAGGCCTCGTCTCTGGAAACCTCTCAAAAAATAAACAAAATAGCTCTGAAGAAAAAGGGAAGTTCACCCTCCCTTGTGCCTGAGCACAACATCTATCTAAAGCTATACAAAACTGTCGCAAAAAAATCGTAGACCACCTCACAAGTCGTGGCACCTGTAATAAAGAATCAACATAAAATAAAAGTGGGAAACTAATGCATTTCCCGTCACTAGTATGGTGTGCAATGGTCGAAATCAGTAGTGAGAGGCACCTCACCTCCTCTCCACCAAATGAAGTAATAAGTAATTGGCCACCGGAGACCTGAAAATCTACAGGAGACAGTATATCGATGCTAATGTATCTCTGGGACTACACCAATTGACTCCCTACTGCATAGCTGACAGGGACCTCTAGGAACGAGGGAAAATCATGCCCTCTCCTCGATATGCAGGCAATAAAATAGATGTCCTCCTCAGTGGGCGTGTACCACTGGTTAGGACCAACCTTGAAAGTCTGTCGGTGAGCATTCCACCTGAAGATAAGATGTCGCAATAACCCACCATGGCCCTTCAGTGATGTAGCCTCCTCATAGAACTTGAGTATGTCTACCTCCCTCAGGAGCACCTAGGTCGCTGCCATAATAGGGTGAGGGTACATATCTCTCTCCCTCTCTCGTACCTCCCACAAGCGAACCATGTTATACTAGTCTGCCATATGTTCTTGTTGTTCCCTCTCTTCTCTCCATTGACATCATTGAATGATTCACATATTAAATACATTTTTTTTTATTAAATGAGACATGTATATATATATATATATATATATATATATATATATATATATATATATATATATATATATATATATTATTTTTTTTGAAAAAAAAACAGTCTGTGCGCCAAAAAAAAAGTCATGCACCTGTATCGGTGCATCTGTTTTTATCGCACACCGTTCGCGGTGTGTCTATAAATTTTTAGCGCACCGCACAAACTGAACTGTACTTCCTCAAGAGGTGCATTGACGAAACTATCCATCTCGAGGCAAATAATTCCGTCAATGCACCGCCAAACATTAGTTAATGGTCAATGATGTGGTCGTTTAACCGATCGCACCATTGGCTATATAAAAATTTGGGAGGGCGATGCGCTGACCAAACTACTCGCCCTCAGGCAGATAGTTTCAACAGCACACCGCCCTCCTGACATCATTACATGGTCAATGGTGTTGTGGTATAACCAACTGCACCGTTGACTATGTACTAGTATCGGGAGGGTGGTGCGCTGACCAAACTATGCGCCCCGGGGCGTATAGTTTAGTTAGCGCACCTCTCTCCTGGAATTTGTATATGGTCAACGGTGCGGTAGTTTACATGATCAGACCGTTGACTATGTGTAAGTTTGGGAGGGTGGTGTGCTAACCAAAATATCCACCCCAGGGAGCATATTTTGGTCAACGCATTGCCCTACTGAACTTGGACATAGTCAACGATGCGGCCGGATAATCGACCGCACCACAATTTATGTATTTTTAAAAAAAAATGGTGCGCCATTTCGGTACCGCACCAGAACCAATGCGGTTACCGTTAACATCAGTCGCGGTGCGGCCTGTAAATTTACATGCAACACCATGAACCGGTGCGAGTCTGTAATGTTCCTACATTAGCTTCAGCTAATAGGAACATTAATTTTGCCTTGTTTATTTTTGCATTTCATAATTTATGAATAAATTGTAAAGGAGGAAATGTAAAACTCCTAAAACCAAGAATAAATCCATGCATATGTGAACAAAGACATATCTGGGCTATCTAAATAAACTCCTGCAAGTGTGAATGGGTCTAAATCACAAGAGTGGGCCATATTTGACCAAGTCAAACAACGCAGTCTAGATGCATTGAACCTCTTTGAGGGACAACGCAGTTCTAGAAGGAGGGTCTAATGTGAAAAGGGTTAAGTGACTCAAGGTGGTTTAGGGTTTGGCAAGACTCCTATCTTATAAAAGGAAGAGGAGGGCAGCAAGGAGAGGTTGTTGAAGATTATCATTTCTCAAGGAATTGTCTGCTAGACATCCCTTGTTGGGCATTCCTATTCAGGAATCCCACCTCCTTCCTTGAGCAGCGCTTGGAGGAGAATTGTGCTAAACTTGTCCACTATTAGGTTTGGGCCAAGCTTCACCTTACATCTATAGTGCTGCTCCTGTTGTGGGTTGAGCTGCCCATGTGAGTTGCATCAAGTGGAGATCTAGATCTGCTCAGATCTAGATGATAACAGTGGCTCTTCTCAGTGAGTGTGTATTTTAACCTCCTGAAAGAGTTCATTTGCTGATTGCACTTCAGATCTACATCTTGGCATCAGGCCAAATCATTCTCAGAAGCTACAACGTTGTTCCTCTCCCTAAGACAGCATTATTTGCAGATCTATAACTGCAGGGTGTTTTGCCTGCGTTTTGGAGGAGAGATCCCCAGTGTTGGGGTTCTTCCTTTCATTGTGGTGATCCATGGATTGGCCATCCAATCCATGTTTGTTTCAGATTTTATCTGCTATGTCATTGTATTATTCAGAAATTCTGAATCATTCTACAGATCTGAAGTCTTAGATCTCAGATCTACTTCCGGTGTTTCATGTTTTGAGCAAAACCTTAAGGGGAATGTATAGATCCACCTTTCTTGTACATGGATCTGTATTGGATCTAAATTTTTATGTACAGATCTGATCTAGATATGAAGAATGAATAAACTGCTGCTTCATCCCTAGAAATAACGTTGTTATGGTTATGCAGTCTTTTATCATGGTTGTAGCACCTTATTTTTGAGGATTTCTCCTGTATTTTCTCATTCTTTCTTCTGTAAAATGTATGAGTCATGACACTGATATGATTTATTAATTTTCAGACCCTATTGCAGCTAAACCATTCAGAAAATTACGCTCTCATGCTTCAGTAAATTTCTGCATACTTCTAGTCATGGGAAATCAGGGTTTTCTAGCCTAGTTAGGAAAGGAGGAACTGTTTAACATAACAAAACACATTTGTTTTTGTTGAAATTTGACATGGGATTCTCTCATAGCCCTAGCTATCAGATCCAACTACTTTCCCACCTTATTTTTATGCAGATCTCTGAATACCTCCATTTTAGGGCCTAAATCATCACTTTTCCCCACCTTTTGGTCTATTAAACGTTGTATAAGGTTGTTGCTGCATATTTTATTGAAGGTTAAGTGATTTAACATCTTTATAAGACACATTTCTATAGCTCCACATTGGTAATAACTCAGATTATTCCCAATAGTGTAGTTGTTCCTTAGTTGGGAACATTACAGTGGTATCAGAGAAATATCTTTGGCTCAGCCTGTGGCTTCAAGCCAAAGTGTTGTACAGAAAGGAGAAAGGTCAGAATGATGAAGAACATGAGTTTACTCTCATCAGTTTTCAGATCTAAGAAGAACCTCTCCAAGGAGGTTGAACAAGAAGAAGAAAGAAGAAGCAGTGAAACTCTTAGAAAGTTTCAAGAGCAAAAAGATCAATTTCGATCAGATCTACAAGATCTATACATGAGGAAAATTTTGAATCCTCATCTCATGGATATGTGCACTCAGCCATATCACCAAAACTTCAACGTTCTATCTGTGATTTCTTCATGAAGAGGAAGAAAGGAGGTGTGCCCAAAAAGGAGACTCTTAGAGAGTATTTGGAGTATGAAGCTCAATCCAAGGAGTTCAAAGATGACTTGAACTTCCAAGGGTTCTGCAAGATCAAGGAGGGAAAAGACACAAATGAGGAGCAGCATGATAAGGGTATATTATATCTATCTTTGATGGATCACCTAAATGTCCAGTCAGGGTTTGGGTGGAGGAGCTAGACAACTTCATGCAACAGCATCAAGTTTCAGAAGTTGAAGCCATCAAAGTAGCAGCGCTGCATTTTGAAGGTAAAGCATATTCTTGGTGGTTGTTTGAGTCTTTTTCCTTGAAGAATGCCAATACACCTACTTATGCAAGGTTTATTGCAAGATTGATAGAAAGGTTTGATGAAGCTCCATGTGTAACATCTTCTGTTGACACTATCAAACCACATCAAACAAATATTTTGCATGAGTTGGAAGGGTCTATGAATCGAACTCCATTTCTAAAGACCATGGAAGAAGGTGTAAGTTTGTTTGATGCCTTGCCAAGGGCAAGATCTCCATTGAGTGAAGGGTTCTCTTCTCAAGAGGAAAGCATGAAGGTTTCTCCTTCAATAGATGACCAAGATCTAAGGTCTCTTATTGAGGATGAGACAATTTAAGTTATTGAAAAGGAGGAGAAGACAAGAGATCATAACGCAGTCACCTCAAGCACCTCATGAAGATGAAGTTGGAGCACTTGCTCCAAGAGAAGAAACTCTTGCACTCTTGCAAGGAGTTCCACAAGGTCTCACCCATAGAGCTCTTGACATAACACATGAGCAGCCTATACCATCATTGTCAAATGATGAGATCTTGGAGATAGAAGAAGGAGAAGAGGAGGAAGGGCATCATAAGGAGAAGAACATGAACCCTTCTCTACTTTAAAGCTTTGAAGCACAAAGAAGGCAAGAGGACTTATGCATTAAAGGAAGGGGCAAATATTTCTACCTACATCCACATTCTACTCTATGCCTTGACACCTCTTTGCAAGGAGGTACTTTACCAGGAGCACCTCTTGATAGGAGGAAATCTAAAGTGTTCTCTCAACTATGGCCAGCATATACATACTTAGCTAAGGAAAGAGCCTTGGGAGAAGCTAACACAGCGCAGAGAATCTCTCATGAATTCAGGAGAGAGATGAGAAGTTTCCTGAAAGGGGCATTGCTAACTCCCACTCAGAAATCTGCACTGAGAAAGGAGAAATCAGATATCTATGATGGCATGAGCATGAGGGCATATGGCAACTCCATATCTTTGGGGCAGCCCATGATCTCTTCATTCACAAAGAAGATTTCTGAAGATAGCAAGGGGATTCTAACCCTCTTGTATGAATGGGCCAAAAGAAGGAGGTTTTGGAAAACAAGAACTTTCTGAGGGGAAGTTGATTTCCATGTGCTCCAATCTTGTTTTGTGCAAGAACAGCTACAAATGGGGCAGCAAAGGGAAGATTATGATGCTCCAACATGTGATTTTGATATCAAGGATGTCAAATATGGGAGCCATGAGAAGACAGGGGCAGCATTTCAGACCTCTACAGCGTTTTCATTCTTGGAGAGCTTGGATCATAATTGAGATTCCCAACTGAGGATGGAATACTCCAAGGACCTTTTCACATGTGGTGTTCTTAATGGGGAAGTAAAGGATGAAAGGTTCAAGGTGGTTGATGGAGTCATCTATTTCTATAATCTTATTCTTTTGGTTAGTGACTCCAAGCTCAAGGAGGGACTACTTGATGCCATCTATGAAATCCTGCTTTCCAAACCCACTGGTTTTGTCAAAGCATATCATACTCTCTTGGGTGGATTCATATGGGAAGGCTTCAAAGAAGAGGGGCACTCTCATATGAAGATGTGCATGGACTACTTAGTAGATGAGGAGGAGCGTATCTTTTGGGAGGAGCCATCATTCACATCTCCTTATTCATTGAGTGTGAGAGGGAACTCATCCATGAGTTACCCCACTAATGTAAAACAAGTATATAGAGAGGCTTTTCCTTTTGAGCATTATCATGTATCTCCTATATGCTTATATTTTTCTAACACTCATTTGCAGAACATAGCTCCAAAAAGGGGCACTATTTATGAGGGGTTTCATGGGCTACTCAAGGCCATGGACCATGTTGATGCAGGTCATTCCTTGGAGGATCTTGGAAAGCTATTCTATTCTTCATGGTGTGATTCCTTTACACCAATTATGATGTACTTCCTCCAAACATTCAGAAGAGATGATGCAACAAACAAGTGTTGGGGAAGGCACTTGTCATATCCTATTCTATGGCAGTTAAAGATAAAACTGCGTTGGTTGCACATGAGGGAACATCTTCCTTCCCATCTATCATACATGGCAGCTAGCATGATTCTAATTATGATCCCACACGCTGAAGATGTCCTTATCTCTGTTGGGGGCATAGTTGGAGGAAAGGAACACTTATTAGATGTGCCCTTGGAAAGAAGAGTTTCCCATTATTTTTGCATTGCATGCTTCAAGGGGAGCATGAGATTTTGTATGGCCACTATGGTTGATCACTTGTCCCTTTTTAGAGTGAGCCATATATTTGTTGGTAATATGCCTCTCATATGTATTGGGGAGGAGTTCTTCTATGGATTACCAAGCTTGGAGGTGATCCACTACATTTGGATGATAGCATGGAGATGGGAGTCTTTCATGGATTATGAAAATCCCCATGATTGTCATCACTTCTATCTTGAGGATGCCATGGATCAACAAGAAGGTTTCCACAACAACCTTCCATTTCCTCATGATGAGAGCCCTTGGGTTTATTCACCAAAGGCCAACTTGCATATTGAGGAAGGACCATTGGAAGACAGCGCTATTGCAGAAGATTCAAAGCAATGGTGGAGACTAAAAGATGAGGAAGCCACAAGAGAAGGAGGGGAAGTTTTGCAGCGCCCTTGCAGTTTCTTGAGGACAAGAAACATTTGGGAGGGGGAGACTGTAATGTTCCTACATTAGCTTCAGCTAATAGGAACATTAATTTTTCCTTGTTTATTTTTGCATTTCATAATTGATGAATAAATTGTAGAGGACATGTAAAACTCCTAAAACCATGAATAAATCCATGCATATGTGAACATAGACATATATGGGCTATCTAAATAAACTCTTGCAAGTGTGAATGGGTCTAAATCACAAGAGTGGGCCATCTTTGACCAAGTCAAACAGTGCAGTCTATATGCATTGAACCTCCTTGAGGGACAACGCAGTTCTAGAAGGAGGGTCTAATGTGAAAAGGGTTAAGTGACTCAAGGTGGTTTAGGGTTTGGAAAAACTGCTATCTTATAAAAGGAAGAGGAGGGCAGCAAGGAGAGGTTGTTGAAGATTATCATTTCTCAAGGAATTGTCTGCTAGACATCCCTTGTTGGGCATTCCTGTTCATGAATCCCACCTCCTTCCTTGAACATCTCTTGGAGGAGAATTGTGCTAAACTTGTCCATTATCAGGCTTGGGCCAAGATTCACCTTACATCTACAGCGCTGCTCCTGTTGTGGGTTGAACTTTCCATGTGATTTGCAGCAAGTGGAGATCTAGATCTTCTCAGATCTAGATGATAACAGTGACTTTTCTCAGTGAGTGTGTCTTTTAACCTCCTGGAAGAGTTCATTTGCTGATTGTACTTCAGATCTACATCTTAGCATCAGGCCAAATCATTCTCAGAAGCTACAGCGTTGTTCCTCTCCCTAAGACAGTGTTATTTGCAGATTTATAGCTGCAGGGTGTTTTTCCTGTGTTTTGGAGGAGAGATCTCCAGTGTTGGGGTTCTTCCTTTCACTGTGGTGATCCATGGATTGGCCATCCAATCCATGTTTGTTTCAGATCTGATCTACTATATAATTGTATTATTCAGAAATTCTGAATCATTCTGCAGATCTGAAGTCTTAGATCTCAGATCTACTTCCGGTGCTTCATGTTTTGAGCAAAACCCCAAGGAGAATGTATAGATCAACCTTTCTTGTACATGGATCTGTATTGGATCTAACTTTTTATGTACAGATCTGATCTAGATCTAAAGAATGAATAAACTGCCACATCAGCCCTAGAAATAACGTTGTTGTTGTTATGGAGTCTTTTATCATGGTTGTAGCACCTTATTTCTGAGAATTTATCCTGTATTTTCTCATTCTTTCTTCTGTAAAATGTATGAGTCATGCCACTGATCTGATTTATTAATGTTCAGACCCTATTGCATCTAAACCCTTCAGAAACTTACGTTCTCATGCTTCAGTAAATTTTTGCATACTTCTGGTCATGGGAAATCAGGGTTTTCTAGCCTAGTTAGGAAAGGAGGAATTGTTTAACATAGCAAACCACATTTTATTTTGTTGAAATTTGACATGGGAGTCTCTGATAGCCCTAGCTATCAGATCCAACTGCTTTCCCACCTTATTTTTATGCAGATCTCTGAATACATCCGTTTTAGGGCCTAAATCATCACTTTTTCCCACCTTTTGGTCTATAAAACGCTGTATAAGGTTGCTACTGCATATTTTATTAAAGGTTAAGTGATTTAACTATATAAGACACATTTCTGTAGCTCCACATTGGTAATAACTCAGATTATTCCCAATAGTGTAGTTGTTCCTTAGTTGGGAACATTATAAAGCCGAATGACTCGAGCGCACTGCGTGGGATATTTTTTTATTTTTTAAATGGTGAATTTTAAGTTTTTTTACAAAACTAATCCACTAAAAAGTTTAATTTTGGAGAAACAAGTAAAATACCTGTACATTTGGGCGTTAGGGAGACATATTTGCTGTAGAATTTGCAAAACTAAATTTGCCCACTATTTTCCGAAATTCGAAATCGAGATGGTGGGCAATGGACAACAATAGTGTTTGCAATGGGAGCACCGATGGCAGGGTGTCTCACACAAGGGAAATTCGCACTGGTGCTCGAGAGCTCTGGAGCACTGAAAAAGTTTTTTTTTTTTTAACCTTGTTTCGGTGCGCGGGTTTTTGAGGCGCACCAGGTGGTTTCTTCCAACCGCACCAGGATGTTTTAGTTTTGGCTCGAGTTTTTAGGACGCACTGGGGTTGAATCTGTGTAGATCACCAGTGCACTACAGTAATTAGATGCACTGGGCGAGTTTGTATGGAGAGCACGATGTTCTGGTGTGCCAATTTGTAGTACGCACAGATGCTTTTCTAGTGGAACGCACCGGTGCGGTGTAGGATGAGAAACGCACTGGAAAAAAAAACATCTACAAAAACCTCCACCCACCAACCTCCTCTAGAAACCTCCGCTACAAACAAATATTTGGGTTATTTTTATAAAGGGTTCCTCAAAGACATCCGCTAGAGGGTCTTTTCCTTGTAGTGTAAAAATCCATTTCCTTAATATCATAATATCTTTATGATAAATATTTATCTCTGAAGAAGCCCTCACACTCGCTCCATGTCAGCCTTTCTTTAGTTATGCCTTTTAAATTCTTCACATCTTCCCACCATATGTTCGATTTTCCTTTAAAACTATAGGTGGCTACCTTGGCTTTCATGTTCTCAGAATAATCATGGATTCTGAATAATTTCTTTATTCTAGGGAACCATACTTCTACATCTTCATATTTAAACATCTCTCCATCAAATGTGAGTGGTTTTTGCTTCTTAAATTATTCAGGCATATAGTCCCTCTCTTCTTATCTGATGATGATGATGAGAATAATGATGATACCTCCTAGTAGCAAAGCTAGAATGTCTACTGGAGTGATTTCCATGTGTGTTGGTTATTACTTCTAGTGTGTTCAGTGGTGCATCTCGCCTCATAGTGTCCTCACTTTCACTTATGTTCCGCTTCCTACACTGTCCATCATCTGCCCCATTTTTTTTTCTCTTCTAAACCTAAAGAGTCATGTCTGTCTCTATGACTAGTCCTTAGCACATGCTGCCTTTTTCTCTGCAATTATGAGAGGCTTTGCAGTATGACTACATTCACCTCAACTTGCATCTCCTTGGCCTTCATCATCCTTTCATTATTTGCTTTGAAGCTTTGGATCTCGTCCTTTAAGCTTATCAAGGTATCCATCTAGTTAGGAGAGTTCACCCCTTCCCCTTGGCCAAGAGACCTCTCTTCTTAATTTACCCTCACTTCTTCATGCCCATGTTTTGACTAATCAGAACTATATTTTACCATTATTATCCTCATTTCTTTGTCTTTCCTTATCTTTTTCTTCCTTCTATGTGTTATCATTCACATGCATTTGTTAGATATATGATAATATAATTAAATGACAATAAATCATGTGATGAACTTGTTTTTATAGGGTTGCTATAATATGTCCAGTTGTAACAACATTCCATGTTAGCATAATGATATCAATTGGTCAAAAAATCATTAGCATCAATATACATGCCTCCATCATCAACAATTTATATCTATCAACACAATTGTTAGCTCATCACCAATAATGAAAGCATATTAGTTACTAGTCCATGCTACATAAATCAAAAAATGAGCATACCATTCATGCATGCAATTAATTAATTACAAACTGAATTTTAACGCCTAAACTCTTTTCCACATCTTCATCCTGGCAAGGGCAAGCAAGTTGTTCATATATCTGAAGAGGAAGCGACCATGGCAAGAGTGGCGCAAGATGCGTCCATACCTGATGCAGCTCCAAGAGAAGAGGAAGAACAAATAGAACGTTCACTTACCTAGTTGGGTAAGAAGTGGGCGAACTATTTGTCCAATTGAAGTTGAAAATCTTGTTTTGCACTAGTTGCATGTCCCATAGTTGGACTATTGTAAAAAGTGATATTCATAAGTAACTCACTTTAAATGCAATAGTGTTTTTCTTTGAGCATTATCATGCTAAGTTTCGCTTGTGAATAGTCATTTTGAATGGAAAATTTGGATGTCAAGTTATTTCCCTATTGTAAAAATGCATTTCTATTTATGTTTTAGAAATCATTTTCAAAATTGTTGTATGAGTAGTAGTAGCACATGTATTAGGATATTAATGTTTTAGGCACTCAGTTGCAAGCATTCACTATGCACTACAAGGAAAAGAACCTCTAGCGGAGGTTATAAAAGAGGTTTTTAGTGTTGTAAAATTGGCCAAAGTTGTCAAAAAAGCATTTTTCTAAAACATCCATTTTTCAGTAACGGAGGTTTTGGAAGAGCTTCTAATGGAATTTCAACACAACTAAAAAAACTAGCCAGCCGGAGGTTATTACGGATGTTCTTTCATCGGTGCACTACTCAGGTGTCAACGCACTGGTGCGTGTCATTAGGACGGTCGGCCCAAGGTAGTCAAAGGTGCATGCACCGGGTCGTAAAGGTATAAAACCGCACCCGACGCACTATAGGTGATACAACGCACCAGGCCGTTCTAATTGGTATTGGGATTTTTGCGGTGCCCATAGGTCGTATCAATGCAGTGGTTCGTAGTATTATAGAAATGTACTAGTGCGCAGTATCACACAAACTCACCGATTGTTTTAATTTGTATTGGTATTTGTGTAGGGCCCATAGGTCATACAAACGCACCGGTGAGTAGTCTCACATAAACGCATCGGTGTGCAGTATCACACAAACGCACCAATTGTTCTAATTTGTATTGGTATTTGTGCGGTGCCCATAGGTTGTACAAACACACCGGTGAGTAGTCTCACATAAACGCACTGGTGCGTAGTATCACAAATGCATCGAGGGTTATAATTGGTATTGGTATTTTTGCGGTGCCCATAGGTCGTAGAAACACACCAGTGTGTTGTATCATACAAATGCAGCGGTGTACAGTAACTGACACACACCGGTGTTCATTTTGTATTTTTTAAAAACATCGACCTGTGACAATGAAATTATTGTGATTTTTTAAAATTCATTATTCATTAAAAGTCGACACATATATTATAACAATATTCATATTAATTAAATTTTTATTAATGCATTTGAATGTGATGTTTGGATTAATTTTTTATATCATATCATAATTATTGTGATTTTTTAAAATTAATTATACATCAAAAGACGACACATCTCTTATAACAGTATTCATATCAATTAAATTTTTATTAGTGCATTTGAATGTGATATTTGCATTAATTTGTCAAATCATATCATCAGATTTCACATCTCTTCATTATAGTATTTAATCATCCATAAATTTAATCACTGGTGTTACATTTCACAGCGATAATGGAGAACTCAATAGAATAAATTAAAACATATTTTTTTATATTTTTTTGAATAAGACAGTCTTTGTCATACAAAATGGACCAATTATTGGTATCCCTTTGTCTTTCAATTGGGACACTATGTCCATTACATTAAACAAAATATATGATTTCAGAGACAAATATTTCAAAAAATTCAACGCTTTGCTTTGATATCCAAACATAAGAATCATCATTCTTCGCTTGAACTGTTGTCACTGCTCGAGCTACTTCCATGAATTGGGTTATTTTGAGGAATGTTTTCTTTACGATGTTGATTGTTTTGTTCTTCTTCACCTTCCATCTACAAACATAAAAATAAATTGTAATGAGTGTATATACATTGGTGAGAATAATGAAAATTTCAATATTAAATAATATACATCATTGTAAATCGAAAAGAAATGACGCACCATAGCAACAATTGACTCATGAACTATACACATTCTTTCTAAACCTAATTTCATGCCATCTTTCAAGATTTCATCTGTTGACGCAGTTCCATACTTTGTTTCCTGCAAGTTTTAAACCCCATAACAAATCATATATTTAATACAAAATATTTTTTTGTTCTATTAATTAAAGACGGAGCTAAGTAAAACATGATTGATACATGCTTACAAATTCCACAATTAATTTCTGATATGCCAACATATACTCACAACCCATATTTAACCCAATGTCAATCAATTCATCCGATGATTCTTCTTTGTATGTTAGCACTTGTTTGAAGACATTCAATGATGATTGTTGTAAAACAACTTAAAATATACAAAAATGAAATCTAGTTAAGTTGTTATAAGGAGGTAACAATTACTCACAAACTTAGATATCAAACCTTTTCTTCTTTGTCGTCCTGTTTTATGTGCTGAATGGGTTCCATTTTCTTTTCTTTTCTGCAAGAAAATACTTGAAAATTAATATTTAATGCTAAATTGTTTATTTATTGTACCTAATGATTAAAAAATTCAATAATTATATATTAAATTTGAAGCACATTGTTGTTGAGATGGCTCCTCCTACGATGCAATTTTGTCCATTTCTTTGACCATCTCCTTGTACACTTTTTTGGACATTCCTACTGGCATATTTCTGATATCAGCTCGTTCATCTTTTGATATTTTCATAATCTTCCTGAAAATGTAACATGACAATAAACTATTTAATTTTTATATTGATATATGAAAAGTAAATATAACAAAAGTGATATTTAAAAATGATATATTTATAAATGATTCTAGAAAAACATTTAAATGAATATTAATTTTTCATTCTTTCTTTTTTGTTGTTGTACGTTTTTGCTATTGAAAGTCTGGCATGTCTCATTAACCAATTCTCTCGAAACTCTTCCTATAGTTTAGATAAAATTTGGTTATGGGAATCGTTGGATTGATTTTTGTATTGTAAGTGGAAAGAACGTCTATACATTTGTTCCACTAGATCCCTCAAAGTTTTGTAAAAGTTTTTCCCCTTTTCGTTAACCTCCAGCACCACTTCAGATGAGCTAAGGAGCAATTCATTTTAATTTCCATGTTCTATTTTTTTTTCTTTTCTTAGAACAACATTCCTTTTCTGAGTTGTTGGTCCATGTAGAACATTAAACATATGTGAATTAATATATTGTTTGAAACATATTATCTAATAATTTTAAGTATATTATTAATGAAAATTAAAAAAAGAAACTCATATTGGATCGATAATATTTTTTCATTCACCCGATTCATCCTTTTGCAATTTTTCCATCAAGCTTTTACGCTCTTCTGGTCTTATATCAGAAATAATGTTATCGAGCTTTGTCATTTTGTGACTTTGCATGATACATAGTAAACAATACATATTAGTTAAATTTACATATAGTTCAAAAATTATATTTTTTGTAAAGAATTTACAAAGAACTTGCATTTTTTGTTTTTCTTGATGTGTTATCATTATTTTTGTTACTTGATATCTAGTCAACCATTTCTTTATCAATATGAAACCTGTACCATATCATTCATAATATATTTTATAAATAAATCATCAACTTTTCAGGTAAAAAAATATATATCAAGAAATCAGTGCGCTTTTCATGGTATACGCACCGACATCGATGCGTTGTGTTCTTATAAACGCATCGCTAAAACATTATAAAACACCGTACGATGCTCTATGTCAACAAGGAGCACCGGTGCGTTATATGTTAATCACCCCATCGATTAACACAGGAAAAATAATAAAAGATCGTCTAGTGTTAGTTTTTGTAGCATATGGTGTCATGGAGGGGGCGGTACAGCCTATTCTTATAAATGCCACGCGCAAAAAAAGGACCGCCGTACGGTGCTCTCTGCCAACAAGGAGACCTGGTGCATTATATGTTACATGGTGCATCGATTAACACAAAATTAAAAAATTGTTTTTTCCAAACAGTACGTACGTGGTGCGCTATAATGAAATAACGCACCAGTGTCCTATTTTACATATGGCACATGGATTAAAAAAAATTGTTTTTAATTTTTTTATCAAACAATACGTGCGCAGTGTGCTGTGATAATACAATGCACCAGTGCACTAGGTTACGCAGGTCACACCGATTAAAAAAAA
Source organism: Pinus albicaulis (assembly GCA_034641835.2). Taxonomy (NCBI): domain Eukaryota; kingdom Viridiplantae; phylum Streptophyta; class Pinopsida; order Pinales; family Pinaceae; genus Pinus; species Pinus albicaulis. The sequence goes on from CM076569.1 coordinate 468,531,270, forward strand.
TTCACACAAGGGCCGACATGGATTGGGATCTAACTATGCAAGTCATCCCGTGGGTTAGATGTTATAAGCTTATATATATAGCAATACAAACCCTATAAATTTAAAATGAAAAATCCTAATTCTGAAATCACAGAAACAAGAAAAAGCAAGGGCAGAAACCAAAAGAATGAAGGGTTAAGGGTAAAATGGTTTTTATTTTTATTTTCTTCTAAAGATGAACAAAAAATTTAAATTTTTTACTTACTGCATAAAAAATACTGCAGAAAATGTAAAAATAATAATTTAATCACGACATCGTTTGAAATTCTATACTACAGGGTTTGAATCACCAAAGGTTTGGAATTCTGATTGTCTAAATAGTTCTGTTCGAAAGGATTTCGTTGCTCCACAATGCTCTTGTGCTCTCTTGCTCAAAGTATGTTTCGTGCAAATCTCTCGCTGATTTTTTTTTGCAAAAATAGTGAAATAATGAAAAGTGTTTAGTATTTAAAGAATTGTTTTATGAAATTAGATTTTCGAAAATATTTTGCTATCCATTTTTCAATTTATCGTTTTTTTTTTTCACTTTAAAAAAATAAAGTTGCGTTTTTTTATTTGCGGATTTTCGTCATCGGTGCGTCAATTAATAACACTGTACCAATGCGTCAGTTAATAACACGACACCGGTGCGTAGTAACTAAAACGCATCAGTGCAATTATATGTATATAAGAAACGATAAAAATAAGTCCATTTTTAAGGCACCGAAATTATTTTTAGGTGCATTAAAATTTATTGTTGATTTTGCTCAAATGCAGAGAGAAAATATCATAATTATATCGAATGGACAATTATTCAAAATCCAGCATGTTCCATAATATTTCTCAAATTCCATCACGGAGTTCTCCCTATCCATCTCGAGACTTAATATTTACTTCAGATTTTATTTATATTTTCATTATCTAATTGAATTTATGTTTTTTATCCATGTCAATCAGGTTAATAAAATTTATAATGTATACAAATTTGCAGGTTCATGCAGATTCAGAATCGAGTTTAGATGCACAAATATTCAAACAACTCCAAAACGTCGGAAGCTCTTATCAGGAGCAGCATACTGCAAGGCGCATTTGGTAGATTAAAATGGACAGCGACTTCGCCTTGCCAAATGTAACAATATTGCATCTTCTAGCCACAATCCTGGGACAATTTTGGTAATAATAATTGTTTCGTATATTAATGTAATTATTTCAACGTCAAATAAATTAATCATGCATTTTCAACGTTCTTACTAATTGATATCATAGATTTTGTACTAATCATGTTCAAATATTTATTTTGAAATTATTAGGATTCTAGTGATGATGAGCGACCTACCTACCATTTTCCGTTGCACCCCACGACAATGTCAAATCGAGAGAAGGTTGAATAAAGAGGAAAAATCGGAGATGAACGATGCCAAGAATGGTTGAATCAACCACCGATTCAATTCCCGCTACGTCCAGATTCACCAATTAGGAATGACTACAAAAATAGTAGTTCTTCACAAGCTGGCAATGGAGGCAATCAAATAGAGGTTGGTATGGATGATTACTTAAGGGATACGACTGCCATGGAGACAATGTTGTTAGATGCATTCCAAAATGATGATCAGCTAGGGGATGATACTCATATCGCTGACACCTTTTTCGAAAGCCTTAAATTTTCTTCCACCACCCCTCTTTGGACCTGACGGTCAGTCAAAGTATACCCAGTTGGGTCTTCATATGGGTCTTCACTACGACGCTGCTTCACCGTGGATGACCATTTGTCGGGGTTGAAATCGCATGACCATTTGAATCTTATAAGAGTACGTATAATGTCAAAAACATGATTTTATTATTTGCTATATTAATAAATTTTATCCCATGCAGGGATCATGAAACATAACTAATTTTGTATATTATTGCACGTGTTTATAACTTTGCAGTGTCATTATCCTTTGTTCGTGTGCGGGTGTGTGAAACATGAATTCCCTTAAGACCTAGGACGTGCCATATCTAAATTATCTGCATTTGTACATTGGCTCAAGTCAAAGGAGATTCATGTTGCTAGCATTCCACGGTGGCGTCAAGAGATAGTTGAAATTGTTTGTATGTTTGAGAAGGAACTGCCGACGAGTTTCATGGACTTTCAGGTTCATCTTCTAATCCACCTAGTAGATGAGGTTGAATGAGTTGGGGTGGTTTCTTATCGTTGGATGTTATTCTTAGAGAGGTACATGAAGAAATTGAAAGGTTTTGTTTGACAAAGGGAAAAAACCAAGGGGTTTATGACAGAGGGGTACACATCGTATGAGTCTTTTTGTTATGCCAGTGAGTACATCAAGTAGATCAACAACAGACCAAGTGCGGTGATTTGGGACAATGAAAGGGATAAAGACAAAAAAGAATGGGAGTTTCTCTAAACGAATGGAAAAAAGAGCTTGATAAAGAGTAAGCGACTTATAATTTTTCAAATTTACACAAAGTAAATATTCATCTTGAACTTCGATATAATGTATATTTTGATCTCTATGTACTATATTATATCGATTTGATTTCATCAGCGAATGCAGAAATTGAAGCAATCAATAAATTCGTTCTTTAATATTCTGAAGCGACAAAACCGTGGGTCGCATTGTACGAAAAAAGAGAGGATGAAATGAGATAGTGACAAGAAAGAATTCAGACGGTTGAATGGTAGAAGTGTGCCTTATCCCGATCATTTAAAAGAAAATATGCCAAAAATATGCCCCAACAGTTGGGTTGTTGACCAAGTCAGAGAGAAATATAGTGCAATCGGTCGTTACCCATGTGCTGAAGAGGATGTGCTAAACGTACGGAATGGGTGCACCAACTCGGTAATAATCTATTTAATTTATATGTACATTTGAAACTTAATAATGCACCTTTCAAATTTAATTACATCAATATTTCATATTTTAACTGTTGGGTTATTATAAGAAGCATGACACTATGGTTTTTTTTTTAACTTTTTAGAGGTGCATTTGTTCCCATCTATGTGGGCATATGGACACCATTTTCGCACATAAAATGCTGATGATGGACACATGACACAAGACTATGGAGTGGAAGTCGAGTTCGATCAATCTAGTCGATCTAGCCACCGTGATCAAAACTTAGTACGAGGGACATTAGGTTACGTCGGAAAGATACAAGAGATCATTGAAGTGGATTTCTCTTCTTTCCCTAATGTATTTAACTTTACTTAATTCCTCCCACCATATATTAGTCTGACCCTTTAAGTTGAAATTCGCTACCCTTTATTCCATGTTTTCAGAGTAGTCATGCACTATCAAGTATTTCTTCATACAACTAGAATATGCCTACTTAAATTTCCTATTTTCTCTATCAAAGGTGGGGGGTTTTTATTTCTTAAAATCTAGTATTTTTCCTTTCTCACTCATTTCTTGTCGATAGTGTCTTTTATCTGCAATTCTTGACGACTGATTAAATTTATATTCCCTTCTCTCATGAGTGTTTAATGTATTTTCTCCTCTTACAATAGCTTTGCTAACTTGCCTATGCCTTTTTATTGATTTACTGCTTTATACTCTATGAGATTCAAATACATGCCTCTCTATCTCATTTTGGATTTGCCTACATTTGTGTTTGTCTAAATAGTTAGAAATAAGATCGTATTGTTTTTAACTTTACAAGTATGATAGATTTTGCAATATTATCACATTATCTTCTTGTTTCTCAAGTGCCCTAAAAATTATTTTCTTACCTTCTTTGCAACTTCTTAACACAACCTTCAAACTTTTGAGGGTATCCATCTGTTAGCCCCCGAATTTACTCTCTTTTTTCCATTTTCACCTTCCTAAATCATAACCGTTTACCTCTGTTTTACCTCTTTTATGCACCCTCATCTTGCACTAGTCCAAGCACGGTGACATATTTCGTATAAACTTTATTTTTCATACTTTTAATTCAACTTAGCATTAATTAATCATTTAGTACATGATTTCTTACTTTTAATAACTCGTTGTAACTTATCGATATCTTCAATGTTTATTTGGTAGTTAGAGTACTTATCGTGACCGCTGATCCTAGTGCAGGATCAGATCTTGCACCATTTCCAGCACAACAAATCCTAGCAGCAGATCCGAACCTCCTTGATCACCGTCTCGTTTTAAGCAGCTTCAGCCATGACAACAAGATCGATCCAAAGGCAGCCAAGACCGAATCTGTGAAGGACGAAAGCTGGAGATTGACTACAGTCAGTTTTGCTAACTGTCTAATTTTGAAGGCCGAAAAGATAAATTCTGCATTTGGTTATATAATCGGTTGAATAATATATTTTGGCCTTTGGCCAAAGATCTAGATAATGTAGAATGTAAATATGACTAAGAAAAGTTTTGATAGCAGAGGAGAACAGAGACACAGCCAAAGAGGCAGTAACAGGTTGCTGTATTTTGATATCGCCTGAATCTGGGCTGGACGATGTATTAATGTATGTACTTGCCTCAATGAATTAATAAAAAGGGAGCTCCGCCTCATGTTTCACAAATTGTGTTTCTGTATTTGAGCTGATGAATTGATTAAAGTACTGAGCAGCGTTCTTATTTAAAAGGGAAATGCGTTGGATGGCTAAAGCCTAGCCAACCCAGCACGTTACCCCATTTCCTGTTTTCCTGTAATTTTTGTTTACGTTGTTAAGTGTGATTTAATTTTAAGCACATGCATTCCTGTCTGAATGAAAGCGAACCCGTTGTGTGAAGTAGATAAATTTTATTTCACTGCAATTTCCTTCCCTGTACTTGATTTCAGGTTAGTTTTCCTCCGCTTGGTCCAAGCAGGAGAAATAACCCTGCACCAGTACACGTTGATGTGATATCTCTTTTTCTGCAATTCTGTTTGATTGGTTTTCCCTGCCTGGTCCAAGCAGGAGAAATGAACCTGCACCAGTGCACGTTGGTGTGATGTAGCAAGCCTTCTTAGTCTACCTCCCGCAATCTTCTTTCTTTCATTAAATGCTTATGACATGATAAATGTATATTGATTGTTTCTCTATTCCTGCACTCTGTTAAGATCAGAAACATTCACTTTTTATGTGTGCAATTTGATTTAACAGTATAATATCACTTGCAATAATTAATCACTCATTTTAAGAATTAAATTCTAAGTGCAAGAAGCTTTGATCCGGTGCAAGAACTAGTTTCTTGCCACGGGATCTGAGTGCTCTCAACCTGGAAAATTTCAAGCCCTTGCATGAAGTAAAAAGCCTTTAGTAAAGACACCATTTATACCTTCTGCATAAATCTTTGTTCCTGCACTAGTGCAAGTAGACTGCGATAGTGCTGCACATATTAGTGCAAGAAGGAAATCTCTAAAGGAGCAGGTTTAAGGGCCCATCTAATGAGACTGCTAAGTGTCTCTGCTAAAGAAAAACACACACTCAGTAGTTAAACAATAATTAGCTAGAGTGATTGTCTTTTATCTTTAATTCCCTCTTGCAAATGCATTCTTCCTTGTTCCAGTCTTATAGATTATTTTGATGGTTCAAGTTGCCTTTTTCTCTTTTTAATTTGATTCTGCAATATTTCCTTTAAAGAAAGTAGGGATTTATATTAGGAAGATTCATACCATGTTTGGCATTGCCTGTGCTTTGTCTCTGAGTTTACGGATCCCCCGGGTTGACAAATTAAGTGTTGAGGAGTTTGTTGTGTAATTCCTGCACCCAACATTTTGGCGTCGTTGTCGAGGAGGCGATTTGATTTGGTAAGAATTTTCTGATTATACAATAGAGGTAATTTTTCCTTTATTTTTGCAGTATTGTTTGGAAAAGCTTCTTTGAAGGAATTTTACTGGTGTTAATTGATTTCTGACAGCGTTTTTTACTAAAAGTTGTTTGTTATTTTTCTTTCTTTTTTGAAATGAATGCCTAGAAAAGGTAAGGGTTCGAAGCCCACTAAGGGCCAAAAGAATTCTGAAAAAAATTCTCACATTGAGTCTCCTTCGGTAAGCACGAAGCCCAATCCAATTCAAACCCATCACGCAGGAACAATCCACCTGGATTCTAGTGACAACAACTCAGGTGTGGATCATCCTGTTGAGAGCGGTACAAGTAAAAGGGAAACAATGGTGGACCATGAAGATCAGTTGGAAGGGACTGGGGAAAACTAGGTAAGTGGGGAACAATCCACTTTTGTGTTTCCAATTGTGGATCTTGATACTGTGGCGCAAATGAAGAATATTCCACCATCAGCTCTCCCTCATTTCCATGGTAAAGTTCATGAAGATCCTGACTCTTTTCTATTCGAGTTTGATATTCTGTGTAGAAGTTATAATTATTCCACTGACGCTCAGAAGTTAAGATTATTTCTTGTTACTCTCAAGGACTCGGCTCTACGTTGGATTATGGGGTTAGGAGGAAACACTATAACCTCTTGGGATCAGATGAAGAGAGTGTTTTTGTCTAAATATCAAGAATATTGCAAAACTCAGCACATGCAGGATGAGATTTTTACAATCATACAGGATGATGATGAAACTCTTGAAGATTACCTAAAAAGATTTCTGTATATTTTACAAAGGTCGAAACTTAAGTTTGATCCCAGTACTATTAGAACCTTGTTCTTAAGAGGACTTACTGATAATGCTAGAAATAATTTAAATATGTTAGGACAAGGTGATATTTCTCAGCAAACTTTTGAACAAATTTGTGAATTATGCAGGAAATATTCAATAAACCAGTATAGATCCGGTAGAGGAAATCGAAATAGAAATAGAAACACTGAATCTACTGATGCTATGATTATTGGACTAGAAAATAAAATGGAAAGCATAAAAATTGATATAATGAATACTGTTACTAAACAATTAGACTCTTTAAAATTTTAGCGAAAACTCATGAAGGAACAAGAGTCATTATGTATTTTCTATCCTAAATGTAGAGACAAGCATCCTTCTAAAGAGTGTCCTCTTAATTTGAAAGAAACTAATAATTGTGCTATTTGTGAAGAAGACCATGTCACAGAAAAATGTCCCTCTTTACCAGGGATTAAAGCTGTATTTACAGGGGGACAGCCTGAAGTTGAATACTTGTATGCTATGGGAGCAAGAAGGAATTGGCCTCATGTAGGTACAGGTATGGTTCCTGAATTTTCTCCACACTATCTTGGTTATAATTCACATGCATATTCTTATCCTAACACTAATCAGCAGTGGCAGTATGGGAATCAATATTAGCATGGGCAACCTTTTCAACCATGGAAACAAGGTTGGAGAGGGCCAACTCATTCTCCGTATTCCTACCAGCCACCTATGCAGTCATATCCATCTACGCATACACCTTATTCAATACCTCAACTAACGAGTCAGTCTACTCCACCGTTGCCTTTACCTCCACCCTTTCGACCTCCTCAGTTGCCTGCTCAACCTATGCCCAATCCTAACAATAACAAAGCAGTGCAAATGATCTATGTAACAAACCCACCTTTACCATTCGAGTACCAGTCTATTCCAGTTGGGGTTCATGATATTCAATTAATATCGGGAAGGACTGTAATATCAGAAAATCAGAAGCAACCTATAGTGATTGTTGAAGAGAAAGGAGAAGAGGAAACTCTTAACCATTCTCCGAAAGCTGTGACTAAGCAGATCTTACCCTCTGAATCATTGCCATCTTCTTCCAACCAGCCTCCCTTCCCAGAGAGGCTAGTAATGGAAAGAAGTGAGCCTATTTCTGAGACTAGTTTGGCATCTGAGCTTCGGAATCTTTTCATTAAGATACCTTTGCTTCAAGCCATTAAAGAGATCCCCATTTGTACCAAGATTATTAAGGAACTATGTCTCAAGAAACCCGAGAGGAAGAGAGTGGAACCCCAAACCATTCAATTTGTTGGTAGGGCAGCGGAGTTGATGACGGGATGTGCGTATATGGAGAAATATATTGATCCTGGAAACCCTGTTATCTCAGTTCAGATTGTTAATGTTCTGGTCTCTAATGTTCCTATAGACCTAGGGGCAGCCATTAATGTCATGACTAAGCAAACCATGGATCAACTTCAGTTATCTCATCTTCGCCTTACTCCCACTATGCTTGAATTAGCAGATAGATCTAAAATTAAGCCAGAAGGAGTATTGGACGATGTGATCATCTCATTAGATTCTTGGGAATATCCTGCTGATTTCATTGTGCTTTAGCCAAAGAACCCAGTAGGAGGACATCCCTTGATCTTGGGTCAACCATGGCTTGCTATGGCTGATGCATATATTGGATGTCGTTTCGGTGATATGTATATTTCGCATGGAGGTTCTAGTAAGAAAGTTACCTTATACTCCCCTGCCAGATCTGTTCAGGACCTTCGAGATACTTTATGGTTGTATCAAAGCAATGATGAGGAGACTCAGCCCATTTCCCTTATCCATCATTATACTGGGTCTTCACAAGAAGATGAGATTCAAGCTTTCCTAAATAATCTAGACACTATGCCTAATTTTGAGCCATTGAGCCAGAGTTTTAGCCTAGATTTTCAAGATAATCATGATTCTCATTCTTCTGTACCGCTGCATTTGACCACTCCCTTTAGTACTCCTGAGCCTGATACTACTCTTGTTGAGATTAGCCCTGGTAAATCCTTGCATATTAGTTCAGATTTGGACTCATCTCGGCAGGAGCAGCTTGTGAATTTGTTGCAAAACCATCTTAGTGCCTTTGCTTGGGGCTATGAAGATATGAAGGGTATTCCTCCTGAAACTTGTACACATCATCTCTATATTCAGGAAGGAACCCAACCTGTCCGACAACCCCAAAGGCAAATGAATCCAGCTCTAAGAGATATTGTGAAGGAAGCAGTACAGAAACTCTTGGATGCCGGTTTTATCTATCCTATTTCCGACATTCAGTGGGTCTCTCCATTAGTGCTAGTACCTAAGAAAGATGGAAGATGGCGTATTTGTATTGATTATCGAGAATTAAACAAAGTCACTCTCAAAGATTACTTCCCTCTCCCTTTCATTGACCAGGTGCTTGATACCCTTGCAGGAAAGAAATATTTTTCCTTTTTGGATGGCTTCAGTGGCTATAACCAAATACAGATTGCACCTGAAGATCAGGATAAAACTACTTTTACATGTCCATGGGGTACATTTGCTTATAAAGTGCTTCCCTTTGGTTTATGTAATGCCCCGGCTACCTTTCAAAGGGCAGTCCTGGCCATTTTTGCTGATCTAGAATTTGTAGAAATTTATATGGATGACTTTTCTGTGTTTGGTGATTCTTTCAGGAAGCTCTCAAAAATATGGAGAAAGTACTTCTCCATTGTTAGGAAGCCCATCTCGCCTTGAGTGACAAGAAATGTAGATTAATGTGCAAAGTGGGAGTGGTACTTGGCCATTTGATTTCTGGTAAAGGTATCCAGGTTGATCCGAAAAAGATTGAAATCATTCTGCATCTTCCTGCACCCAAAACTCAAAGGGAAGTAAGAGGCTTTTTAGGACATGCTGGTTACTATAGAAGATTCATTGAAAATTTTTCTAAGATAGTTGCCCCTCTTTTCCGACTTCTAGCTAAGGATAGTGAATTTTCTTGGTCCACACCTTGCGAACAGTCTTTTGAAACATTGAAGGAAAAGTTGGTACAGGCACCAGTTTTGAGAGGTCCTAACTGGTCCATGCATTTTCATATTTCCTCTGATGCTCCAGATTTGGCTATTGGCGCAGCTTTAGGACAAGAGGAAAATAAGAAATCCTATGTTATTTATTATATTAATAAGAATTTGTCTTCCGCTGAATTAAATTATACAGTTACAGAGAGAGTTTTTAGCTGTAATTTTTGCAATTAATAAGTTCAGGCACTATATTACATGATATGAAGTATTTGTACATATTGATCATTCTGCGATTAAATATTTGATGAACAAACCATTGACTAGCGGTAGAGTGACTAGGTGGTTGCTATTGTTGCAGGAATTTAATGTTACTATTGTTGATAGACCGGGAAAATCTAATGTTGTAGCAGATTTTCTTTCTAGATTAGATAATCCTGGTGAAGCAACTCCTGTTAATGATGATTTTCCGGATGAACATCTTTTTGCTATGTGAACAGATTCTCCGTGGTTTGTTGACATTGCTAATTACTTGGTTACTGGGAAAACACCACCCCACTTGTCCACTCGTGAAAAGTGGAATATTATTCAGAAAAGTGCTCCATACTCCTGGATTCAAGGAGATCTATTTTACACTGGCCCAGACCTAATTATCCGTAGATGTGTAAGAGAGGAGGAAGTGTTTGACATATCGAAATCGGCTCATGATGAACCTTGTGGAGGCCACTTCACTGATAAGCAGACTGCATATAAAGTATTACGTGCTGGTTACTTTTGGCCTTCCTTGTTTAAGGATGCCAAACAGTATGTCAGGTGATGTGATAGTTGTCAACGAGTGGGCCAGCGTAATCAAACCAATGAAATGCCTTTATGCCCCCAAGTTATGATTGAGCTGTTTGAAAAATGGGCTATTGATTTTATAGGGCCAATAAATCCAACGTCATTAAGTAAAAAGCATATTTTGGTTTGTACAAATTTTGTTACAAAATGGGTAGAAGCTAAAGTTGTTTCCTTTGCTACAGAAAAAGTTATTGTTGATTTTATTTTTAATGAAATCTTTACTAGATCTGGTATGCCTAGAGAAATTGTTTCTAACAATGGTCCACAGTTTATTTCTAATCTGGTACAGGGTGTGATGGAGCAATACAAGATCCGGCACAGGAAATCCACGCCGTATTACCCGCAAGAAAATGGCCAGGTGGAATCCACAAACAAAGTGATCGAGTCCATTCTTACAAAGACAGTAAATATGCATCAGAAAGACTGGGCTGAAAGATTACCAGAAGTTTTGTGGGCACACAGAACCACTTGGAGAAATAGCACAGGACATACACCATATGAGCTGGTATATGGCAAAAAAGTTTTGTTACCAATTGAATTTCAAATCAAAACTTTCAGAACTGCAGTTCAGTTAGGACTAGATCTCTCTGAGGCACAACAACAACGTCTTCTCCAATTAAATAAGTTAGATGAATTTCGTAGGGATGTTGTTCAGCAGAACATACTAATTCAGCAGCAATGCAAAAGGTGGCATGACAAGTCTATTCAGAAAAAGCAATTCCAACCAGGTGATTGGGTGCTCCTTTATGATTCTAGATTTAAAAATTTTAAAGGGAAATTCCATACACGTTGGATGGGACCTTATGAAGTGATTCAAGCATTCGAGAATGGAGCAGTAGAAGTTAAAACTATTGATGGACAAAATTCAATATTCATGGTAAATGGGCACAGATTAAAGAAGTATTCGGGACGGTAGTGGTGAATGGTAATACCAACCTTTTGAAAACATGAATTCCTCTTCTTCTTTAAAAAATTTTAAAATACAAATAAAATAAAATAAAATAAAAAGTAAAGAAAAAATATTTTCCTGTAATTATGAAAATCAGTTCACTGACATGATTGCAACCTGAAAACCAGCTTACTGGCAGGAAGATCAAAAATTTCTAATAAAAAGAGAATGTTGTTTGATCTTTAGATATGCTAGCAACCACCAAGTAAAAGCAAGTTCAGCAGAACCAACCTTTATACAATTGGGGTAATTAGCATGGATATTTTTTATTCAAGTAACACTTAATTCTCGCTGCGGTTATTTTTCTTGCACCAGTGCAGGCAGACCTTCCAGAAAATTTTATGCCTTTCTTCATATTCCACTTGCGTAATATTCCCTCAGTTTTCTTCTTCAATCCTAGAATGATTAACCTTCCCATATTCTTCTGAAATTACCCTATCCGCTTTGTAAAAACCCCACTTTACCCTTGAATTTTTTCCCTATCCCACTTCTGTTTATCCCCTCTTATGGTACTATTCCTAGAATCCTTGTAACAAAATTCCTTCTCGTTCTGAAATTTCCCTTTTCCCACTTCTTTGTTCCCTCATGAATTCATTGCAGGATCTTGCGCACAAAGAGCAAAAGGATATTCTCTGAAGCATCAAGAAAGGGCGAAGCAAATTTCCAGTATAAGTTGAGGAAGCCATGTTGGAAGTCTAGCCTATATTTTACTTAAATTCCCTGTTCTTTTTTCAAATATTATGCTTGCACTAGTGCAAGCATGTCGTCCTATATAATAATGCAAGCAGAATGGTACCAGCAAAATAGCATAGTTTAAGCGGTGCAAGCATGCACCATGTCAGAAACATAGTACAATTTGTTCTTTTCATAACATACGTCATAGGAAAGTGGTCATCATGAAAGTTTATAAGTCGTCCTTTCACTTAGTTGATGAGTACTTGTGCTATCATATTATCTAGGAGGAAATTATTTAAAGTATAAGGTGTTTTTAAGTTAAGAATCATGATCATTTTTTAATGAATGCTAAAGTTCTTTTTTGAATTATGAAGGAGTGCGGAAGTGTTTAACCGTTGCTTGGATATAAATGCCCCTTTCCACCATAATCCTAGATGTCCTTCACTCGTAATGATTACCTCACCTAGTCGTTAAAACGCCACCGCAAGCACCAGTCCGACACAATCTCAAAGATGCCGCGCATCCACAGTTATTTCAGTGGAATGAATGGGTGATAAGATGGAAGGGATGGTGGACAGTTGGAACCCTATTTATAAGAACCAATTTTCCCAATGTTGCATGTAAATTCTTGATTGTTCATAACCGTTAAGCAGCAATGTCGTATGTTCGAAGCGAACCTTCATCTCTCAGTAGGGTAGAACAGACTGCTGAGTATCGCAATAGTCTTACACTATTGCGAGACTCAGGCTTTCTTCAATTCTTGCAAAAGTTTGACGGGCACAACAGAGAAGTGGCCCTACAGTTTGCCAGAAGTTTCAAAAATGGCCGAGTAAAAATTGGGCCTCTAAAATTTGAGGTTACGGAAGAGTTTATAGCGACAGCGACAGGCTTGGAAAATACTAGTGAGCAGTGGTTTAAAAATCAAAAACTAGAAAGGAAGCGATGGCAGCGTTTCGTCGTCGACAAGAATATGAAGGTAGATTGGAAGAAAGGAATTCCACACAGTGCCTTGCTGGGACAGTGGTGGGACCTCCTTTTCATCCTACAGAAATTCTTAACCTGTGAGGGAAGGTACTCCCTCACTTTTGCGTACCATTTTAGGATGTTGTAGCGTCTTGAAGTTTGTCAGCACATCCGGTGGAGGTTTGATTTCCCCTATTTTTTGCTTAAGAGCTTAGAAAAAATGGCCAAGGGTGTGCAGGACGGACAAGCAGACCAGGCCGACAAGAAGTTATATCACCATGGCCTGATAAAGATTTTGGTCCAGAAATAATTAGAAGTTAAAGGCATGACCTGGGAGGCGCTGTTAAAACAGCTACATAAAAAGATAGCTGCTGGAAAGGAGACAGAGGACCCTGCCAGCACAAGCAAGGGTTCGAGTAAGAATGTAAAGGGGAGTCCTTCTTGCACTAGTGAAAAAAGGAAACGCCCTGAAAAATCAACAGAAGAAAGGGCCCCATCTCCAAATAAGAATACAGCTAGTGCACCTGTTGAAGAGACTCCTTCTACGCCACCAGTACAGGGATAGACCCCCGAAGAAGACAACCCGTCAGTCCTTGCGAACGCAACAAAATCTGTAGAGGTCGAAGATGACACTCTGTTGGCCGATTTCATTAAAAGGGCCCGGAAAAAGAATGAAGAATCTAGTGCAGGCAAAGAACCACAGTCCCCACAGGACATTGAATCCCTTTCTACACCAGTGCAAGAAGAAGAAGAACCAGAACAAGAAGAAGAACTAGAACAAGAAGAAGAAGAAGAAGAAGAAGAGGAAGAAGTGTTTGCTGAAACCCCGAGGGATACTGAGGTCCCTAAAGAAGATACTTCCCCTGTCGAGACAGAAGAAGAAGAATTTATTGATGTAACCATGAGGGATATTGAGGTCCCTGAGGAAGACACAACCCCTGTCAAGACAGAAGAAGAAGAAAATTTGGTAACTCCTGTTGCTTGGATATTTGAACTAAAGCTTCAAGTGCAGAACTTGGAACAACTCATAGCTAAAACACAAGAGGATAAAGAACAAAGTAAAGAAGAATTAACTGCAGAGATCGAGAAAAAGAAAGGAGAAGTTAGAATTTGGAAGTACCGAGCTACGCAATGTTTCAAGCGACTTAAAAAGATGACAAGGAAACTAAAGAACATCATAAAGAAGAAATCTGAAACATTGCAGGCTGATGTCAGTATGTCAGAGCAGGATTGAGCTGGAATGCTCCAAGTTTTGAAGGTTTTTTGCAAAGGTAGAGAGTTGTGTGAGGACACACAACAACTTAGGAATGGGAGGATGTTAGCCCCCTAATTTGCTCTCTTTTCGCAATTTCCCCCTTCCCAAATCATAACCATTTACCTCTGTTTTACCTCTTTTATGCACCCTCATCTTGCACTAGTCCAAGCACGGTGACATATTTCATATAAAATTTATTTTTCATACTTTTAATTCAATTTAGCATTAATTAATCATTTATTACATGATTTCTTACTTTTAATCACTCTTTGTAACTTATCGATATCTCCAATGTTTATTTGGTAGTTAGAGTACTTACCGTGACTGTTGATCCTAGTGCAAGATCGGATCTTGCACCGTTGACAGCACAACAAATCCTTGCAGCAGATCCGAACCTCCTTGATCACCGCCTCGTTTTGAGCAGCTTCAGCCACGACCGCAAGATCGATCCACAGGCAGCTGAAACCAAATCTGTGAAGGATGAAAGCTGGAGATTGACTATGGCCAATTTTGCCAACTGTCTAATTTTGAAGGCTGAAAAGCTAAATTCTGCGTTTGGTTATGTAATCGGTTGAATAATCTATTTTGGCCTTTGGCCAAAGATCTATATAATGTAGAATGTAAATAGGACTAAGAAAAGTTTTAATAACAGAAGAGAACAGAGACACAGCCATAGAGGCGATAACAGGTTGCTGTATTTTGTTATCGCCCGAATCTGGGCTGGACGATGTATTAATGTATATACTTGCCTCGGTGAATTAATAAAAAGGGAGCTTCGCCTCATGTTTCACAAATTGCATTTATGTATTTGAGCTGATGAATTGATTAAGTTACTGAGCATCGTTCTTATTTAAAAGGGAAACGTGCTGGTTGGCTAGGGCCCAGCCAACCCAGCACGTTTACCCCTTTACCCGTTTTCCTGTAATTTGTGTTTACATTGTCAAGTGTAATTTAATTTTAAGCACATGCATTCCTATCTGAGTGAAAGTGGATCCGTTGTGTGAAGTAGATAAATTTCCTTTTCCTGCAATTTCCTTTCATGTACTTGATTTCAGATTGGTTTTCCTCCGCCTGGTCCAAGCAGGAGAAATAACCCTACACTAGTGCACATTGGTGTGATATCACTTTTTCTACAATTCTGTTTGATTGGTTTTCCCTGCGTGGTCCAAGCAGGAGAAATGAACCTGCACCAGTGCACGTTGGTGTGATGCAGCAAGCCTTCTTAGTCTACTTCCCGCAATATTCTTTCTTTCATTAAATGCTTATAACATGATAAATGTATATTGATTGTTTCTTTATTCCTACACTCTGTTAAGATCAGAAACATTCACTTTTTATGTGTGCAATTTGATTTAACAGTATAATAGCACTTGCAATAATTAAGCACTCATTTTACGAATTAAATGCTAAGTGCAGGAAGCTCTGATCCGGTGCAAGAACTAGTTTCTTGCCACGGGATCTGAGTGCTCTAAACCTGGAAAAGCTCAAGCCCTTGCATGAAGTAAAAAGCCTTTAGTAAAGACACCATTTATACCTTCTGCATAAATCTTTGTTCCTGCACTAGTGCAAGCAGGCTGCGATAGTGCGGGATAGATTAGTGCAAGAAGGAAATCTCTAAAGGAGTAGGTTTAAGGGCCCATCTGATGACACTGCTAAGTGTCTCTGCTAAAGAAAAACACACACTCGGTAGTTAAACAATAATTAGCTAGAGTGATTGCCTTTTATCTTTAATTCCCTCTTGCAAATGCATTCTTCTTTGTTCCAGTCTTAGATTATTTTGATGGTTCAAGTTGCCTTTTTCTCTTTTTAATTTGATTCTGCAATGTTTCCTTTAAAGAAAGTAGGGATTTATATTAGAAAGATTCATACCATCTCTGACATTGCCTGTGCTTCGTCTCTAAGTTTACGGATCCCCCGGGTTGACAAATTAAGTGTTGAGGAGTTTTCTTAAGTGTAATTCCTGCACCCAATACCATCCAATCAAGGAAATTCTCCTCTACACCTCTTCCCAATGGATTCTTCCTCTTAATCATATTGGGCCCTATTTGTACTATCTTGCACCATCGTTTTTCACATCCTTTATTTTCTGGTTGGGATATATGTTTTTGTTTGTGTTGTTACACACACATAACTATGAGTTAAATCTGACATAATTATGTCAAATCATCAACCAAATCTTAAAACCTTTTAGATTTCAGGTTAACCAGAATTTTAAAAAACAAGTCAACATGCTACTGAGGGTATTCATTCATATTAATTATAAGAATGAAATCTCTCATATATTATTTAAATCCTTTCCATGAATGTCTTTAGGTCTATCAATAGACCTCATCTCTGATACATATATATCAGAGCTCTAAATTTCCTTTTCAAGACCCATTCAGTCCAAGTGTTGAACCCTCATTTTGATACCACTCTATAACACTCCTTACCACCCCTTTTACTTATTAGGTTGTGGAAGGTATTACTAAAATATTATCCTTATTCTCGTAGTTTATCAAGTAAATGAAGCCATTTACAAAATGTCTTTTTTTTTTTTGCTGAAAAAAATTGGAATTAGAAATTGATGTCATTATCGTGCCTTGCTCAGTGAGAGCTTTTCGATGATGGAAATTTTTTGTCGATCCAAAACATGAACCAAAAGTTATGCTCCAAAAGAAAGCTTTTCCTATTAATGTTGACCACATCAACATTATCATGCCATCTGGCACCTATGTGTTCTTTGCTTTTGGTCCACATGGTTATGACATATGGACCAACAATTCCACCTCAACACACACACATACATATATAAACATGTGTGCACTTCCAGCATTATAATCCATGGCACACTGAACCATAAGACCAATTCGTTGGGTTAGTGAGTCCCAACCATACCCTTTCTTACATCACTAATATCCAACAAATCCAACGGACAAGACTATGGTGGGCCCTCCCTGCACCACAACCTATCATCAGTTATGTTAGTGGAAATGTCGTTAAATGTGAGGGGTCTTAGCCCCAAGGCCTATCCCACTTTCGGCTCTATCATTAGTGATAAGTTTAGATGAGTGAGGTCTCAGCCTCGAGGTCGATGGCCCAGATGTAGAGAAAACCCACCTCATTGTCGCATTGGGGGGTGGGGATATGAACCATAAAGAAACATTTTACAACCCAATCCACCCCAATGATCAGATACAGTGCAAGACCCACCTCATTTCCCCATAGAGGGTTGGGTGTATGAGCTATTTGAATGTATAGGTGATCCACCCCAAAAGTTGACAATCACTCTTACTCAAGTTACACCTATAACTCCATCGAATATTTGGTAAAGTCATAAGTGGCCCGGGGCTGAATTATTTATGTTTTTAATTTCATAATTCATGAGGCTAATAACAAGGTTTCCACATTTATTAAATTGGTATTTCATTAGTGAGAGTGGCAATATCATGACCCATATTTATGTGTGATTTTGAAAGAACATGACTTCATGAAAAAGCATATATATATATATATATATCTTAACAAATTATGATATACTATTTATGGTGATACATTTGGGCATGAAAAGCAACCAGACATCATTGTTGGAACCGAAGTGTGCACCATATTAATCAATTTTTATGACATAAACACTTAGACTCAGATGCATATCATCTTGTATGCAGGTCAAAAACGATAGAGAGACACATGTATAATGAATGAAAATGTTTATGCAACAAATTCAAGCCAAAATAAAGAAGGTATATGACCTAATTAATTAATATACATATTTAACTATTGTTCATAATCACCCACTCGATGGTGCTTGATCATTTGGGTGAGTACATACATATAATTTCAAAAAATAGTGTTGAGACTGGAAAAGAGGGCATGATATAATGCGTTTTCACAAGGTATATATGTGTATGATGTTCATGAAACACTGCTCAACTGTGGTGGTCATTTACACATATCATTTAGATTATAATCAAGGATTGAAACACTCTAATTTTTTATGAGGAAGAGGTGGCTCTAGTACAAGCGCCTATTCAATAACATGGAGCGATTAATATTGAAGATCAAGACAATGATCCTATGAAAGAAGATAATGATTTTGATAACATAGTTAAATAATATGGGACAAATAGATTGATCCAGGGGACATTTAACAATGTTGGAATGGATGGTGATGACAACCAATATGATGACCATAATTGAGAGAGCAATTAAACTTATTTATGAAGACTCAAAAACATATATTCTCTCTGTTGTATTGTTGTTGGTCAGCTTAAAGGTGGTGAATGGTTTGGAAAACACATGTGTCACACAACTCCTAAGGTATGTAATATTTTTGGTGACATTTAGTACTATGTATATGATAAAGCAATTATTTTTTCCCTTTAAAAAAAAAAAATTAGTATGTTAATCATCATTTAATTAATTTGTAACATTTGGATGCAATATGTACGATTAATATTGTTTAGTACATTAAACCAATACTATTTTTTTTATGTTGTAGACTACTAGGTGATTTTTGGTTACCATCATTAAATGTTTTACCTTATACGTACCGAGATTTACGTGCCATTATGAAAGACATTGGAATGGAGTATCAATTTATTCATGCATGCCCTAATGAAGAGATCATATATTATAAAGAACATGCGTTGAAAGAAAAATGCCCAAAATGTGACGAGAGTAGATAGCAAACCGATAAAGTAACCAAAAAGGTGCCTCACAAGGTTCTTCACTATATTCCCATAATTCTATGTCTGCGGCAATTGTTTAGGTGAAAAAGCATAGAAGAACATATGGATTACCATGCAACAAATAGAAGTGAAGTTGGTGTTCCTTGAATTCTTTCAAATGGATATGCATTTAGGAATATAGAGGAAAAGTGGCCATAGTTTAAAATATAACCTCATAATCTTAGGGTTTTATTAGAAGTTGATGGTGTCAATCCATTTGGAGAACCCAAATCTACTTACTCGATGTGGCCTTTTTGTTATCAACAATAAAATTCCTCTGTGAAAGTCAATAAAGAGGGAGCACATAATGTTGACAATGATTGTTCAGGGTATTAATTTGTTTAGAATATTTTTGTTAACACAATAACATCTTATTTGTCTTGTTTGTTTCATAATTATCTCTTATATTTTTTTGTTTACTCATATATGTTCAATTATGTCTTCTTCTTCTTTTTTTCACTCATATATGTAGTAATTATGTATTTTATGTTCAATCAATTAGGTAAGTACCGGGTCAAAGATATGAATGTATATATCGAGCCTCTTTGTTACGTGGATTAATCCCTCTTGCGAACAAGAGCGATATCCTTAGTACTCAGCGAGTAGCTAGAAACAAACATCCATTTGAAAACTTTTTTTCTCTAGATTAATTGCATTTCAGAATTATTATGAGAAAGTAGAGAGGACATGCCCCTACCTTGAAATCCAAACGTTCGATGTAGTCTTTTATCCCTTCACTCCAAAGTGGTTTCTCCAATAAGTAGAACCTGCAATCAAAGACAAGACAAAAGAATTAAAGCATTTGCAACATATAATAATCAAGAAAATCTAATCCAATTTAGTGATCAAGGAATCTAAGTATTGATGTTATTTTAATAAGCATAAGAGCAACTCAATGAGAAAAAGAGATCCATATGTATTATATTGAATAAAAAGAGTAATCTTACAACCTGATGCCTTGATGTCGTACAGATTTCTCCTGGGGTCCTGAACAATCGTTTCTCCTTCAGTTTGATAAGCCTTCCTCTCTAAATACCAGTATGGAGTTATAGACACAAGGGTGTGATCATTCTCATGCCAACAGAAACTCACTAGTGTAGAAAGTATGCACTCTTATGAATTTTCTTCAGCAACTACCATGTATGTCTACCCTTCAACCTAAAATTTGAGCTCAATTTATAGGGAAATGGAGGTAGTTTCAGTTCCATGAAGAGGGGGATGGATTACTCTCATGAAGGGATTTGAGCTCCATGGACTAAGGGATAAGCTCCATGAATGGATGGGGATAAATATCGAATTGATCGCGACTCTAGAAGCTTCCAGTTGGAATAATATTCGACCAGCTAAGCTTCTAGAATTTACTTTTTCCTTTATTTGCTTTTCGCAGGGGTGCACAGGTAATAGTGGCAAAAAGTGTGGGGGTTGCCACAGTTTGTGGACCAATCAGCAGTGCATGCACAAGAAACAACTAGACAAACCACACAAGTAGACTTTAAAGAGATTTACAGAGCTTTCCTCCAATTCCAAGACTTGATTTAGGAACATTGTTGTTTTTTACCTGTAAGGGAACATGATACAGGTGCTAATAGACCCATATGAACATTCAAATGTCATGGTGACAAAATAACGTGTAACATATTTCCCCCTAAAGTGCGAAGTCTGAGGTTATCCTGAAGAGTGAAGTGCTTTATCATTCTGAGGATTGGATTGGAGACACCCGTCGAAAACCTGTAAAAAAATTCAATGCAAACATATATATATAACATCACTGAGGTAGGCATTCCCATACTCAGAGCAAAACTAACTAAATGTTCTAGTACATATATGGTTTCAATATTACATCAAAAGTAGAAACATTATGGGCGCAACCATCTGTCATGAGTAGTTTACTGTATCATGAATAATAAAACTCCTCACAACCTGGATGGTGGAAACTAGATCCAGAGTCTTGATTTCTGCTTTCCAAACTAGTACGAATATATCCATGCGATTGATAGTGTCGAAGTCAAACATGGTAGAAACCACTTTATTACCGGTCAATGATGTGAATCGTTAACAAGTTTGAGAGAAACCACAAATAATGATAATGGCTCTCAAAGCACTCTAGTACAATCTATGAAGTGTGAATGAATGATTTGCAGTCGAACACTCATAGCATTAGGGAAATTTTGAGGTCTAAAATGGGCCTCCTAAGGAAATCATAATATATTAGCTAAACCAATAAAATAATATTTATGAATTTTCAATTCACTTTTTGCACCACAATCCATGTAACCATAGTTAAATTCAATTCGAAAGTTGTAACAAAATAAAATTAATAAAAAAATTGTATTGATGTGACTATAAATAAGAATGAGTTTTTCAAGAAAAAGTCATTATCATTGAACAACTATCGAATTTTTCTTTTGTACTTAAATAACTTAAAATAAAATAAAAATATAAATTTATAAATTCTTAAGTATATTATATGTTATTAATTAAAATTTATATTATGTAAATTGTATAATAACATGTAATTAATATACTATATAAAAATAATATAATATAATAAATGTATAAGGATATGCATTGTTTCTTTTTAAGAAATATGAAATGACAATAATATATTTTTATTCAAAAAGTGTGAAATGGCATTTATTATGAGTACTTTACTCTGAATTTAAAAGTACTTAGAGCACTAACATGGTTAACCATGAATTTTTATCCACCATTGAGAATGTAACAAGTAAGTACCTTTAACTCGAGCAATTCCACCTCAACCATTAGAAATGATGTCATCCACTAAAATGTGATTTGTTCTCATAAAGTGAATTTTGATTGTACATTTTCCTTATAAGGCCCATTTTAGACCTCAAAATTTCCCTAATGAATTGTTTGATTGAAGGTCAATGATGTAACCTGTCGTCGAAGACGAGAAACCTTCCATTAGGTCATGCAGATCCCAAGGTACTGATAGGATTCTAGATCAACTTTCCAGATGATAAGCTGACGTCAATAGAAAGTGACCTGTCATAGGAAAGCCCACAACACGAAACCATTAGACCAAGTTTTGAAGAAATATTTGCAAGCACTGACTCGGGTATGGTCAACGTGAATGGAGACAAATGTTTGCAATGAATGGTTTATTTGAACTCTCTCTTGAACACATAACGACACTGCAGATGACTTGGCAGCATTTGACCTAAAGCAAATACCCAAAAACCGGCTGAAAAATTTCAATGTGGTTTGATTAACTTTTAGACAAAGAGTTTCCCAACCCAGGTACAAGTGTGACAAAGTGTCGTGTTCAAGAGTGGCATGCTGCTTTTTAAACAAGGGTGACAATTTGATTCTTTCTCTTTCTTTTTCCCCACCATTACTAGCAAATACCTCTTTATTTTTGTCAAGCTTGAGGAGGATAACATTTGCTTGTTTGCGTAGGCTCATCATTCAGATGAGTCCATCTTAGTATTAAAATCGAACCCTAAGAAGGAGTCAGTCGGTCCCTGTTTGTAATCGACAAGCCTTTTACTGTTAAATTTTAACGAGTCCAGTATAGGAGAAACTCAACATTTTTCAGTTTTAGGGAGTCAGAAGAAAAACATAAGTAAACTCCATGGTTGTTCTTTTTGATAAATTTAGTCTCTCAGGCCCAAAAAAGGATAAAATAATGCAGGAAAGAACTCTATTGACCATGATTAGTCAACATATACATTTTTCGTAATTAGTCTATTTCAGTCTGGAAAAGGGGTAAACTTATATTGAAGGGGTGACAGTTCATTTATTTTAACGAGTTCGAATAGTCAAGTACTCGATGATATTTTTATATTTCGAGAGTCTGAAAATGGCTTAAAAGAGAACTCCAAGGTTTTGCTTTTTCGTAATTTTATAGAGCCTGAAAAAGTGATAAAAGTATACTCAATGTCAAAATAATTATTTTCACCAAAAAATCTTGTATCGTGCACAAAAACTCAAAATATTACACATCTATTTCCAAAAAGTAAAAATATTTAAAAATGACCTTTTAAAGTGAAAAATAAGTAAAATAATAATAATTTATTCATCAAAAACTATAAAAAGGGATTAAAACAAGTCATTTTCACATTTTGTGTTCAAAACAGTGCATAGAGAGCTTTTGGCCAAAAACTTCCGGAGCAGATATCGGGAGAACCGACTGTCCATTTCTCGAATCGTCTGAACCATGTAATCCACATCATCCTTAGCTAAATTTTTATCCGTTTCATATTTTCTTTTGCGCCTTTATTTCATTTTTTAAAAGAATTTTATGCTTTAAAATACACCCTCGGGGGTCTGCGGGCAATCCATGTTGATAACTGCGGACCCCGACAATTTTTAAAAGGAAAAATTAACGGGTTGCCGCGGGTTCTACGTGGAGCGCGTGAGGACAACCGCATTGTCTGCACACAAAACCTGCACAGGCGCCGTGAACATTTTAAAAAAATCAAATTTCTCTTTAAAAATGGTTCAAGTTTTCTTCCAAATGGTTTTAACTATTAAATTTGTTGATTTGTAGGTTGTTTAACCATGTTGGGATGGCGAGAATGCGAACAAGAGCTCAAGTTTATACAAATTCTGGACTATCCAAGGGATGAAGGCACAAGTGGAGTTAATGATTTGGCTTGTAAATATGTGGGATGTTCAAGACCAATGCTTCATAATTGGTGACCACTGACTCGAGATTGAGCTAGAGGACATATATTTCCTTACTGAATTGTCCCAGAGAGGGAGAAGCATATCCTTATTAGGGCCCAGATAGGGAGGTCTTCCCACTGCCAGCTACAAAGAACAATATTGTAGCAATGATGCAGATTTGAAGGATGGCAGCATAGATATCAAAAATATCTTGCGGTTCAATCTTCAAGTGATAGCATTTATAGTGACCAGATTGTGCGGGAGTGCAACTCCTCATGTGGCTACTAAATCAAATATGCAAACAACAGTCGAGTGTCTTGGAGGAACCATATTCAACGGGTGCGAAGGAGTATTGGCCAATATGAAAGTCCAATTGACTAGAGCAAAGAATGCGAAGTTGAAAAACTTCAGATATGGCACCATTCTCATTTTATTTTCTTTAGAGAGAATTCCGCTTCTCACTCCTCAACTGATTCCAGTAGATCGTAGGACTCCTCAGGAACCTCAGATGGTGCCATGGGTAGCACTAATGGCTCACCATGGTGGCGAGAGGTTCAGTAATTCGGTTTACTCCGACATATTTTATGTGGCTTAGGAACCAAGTCTTTACCATTGAAGACTTTCCTTATGTTGGAATGGATTACAGAGGTGATTCTGAAACATCCTTGTCTCCAGGGGCACAGTGGGATGAGACAGGTTAGTGAATTATTTTGATGTTTTTAATCTAACTTTTATTTGATTTTTATCGCCCAATATTGACAATAATATTTAAATGCAGATGTCGATCCACAACGACCAGCAACACTTCGTCGCTTTGACAGGTGAAAAGCACAGCCTGTAGCACCTCCATAGGACTAGGCAACAAAGATCCTAGAAGAAATGGAGCACACCCTTGAGAGGTTAACCATAGATATTCCTGGGACAGGAACAGAGGATATCCCTCTCAAGCTTTAGACACATGTTACAGGTGTTCCAGGTCCATTTAGAAGATTTCTGCGCAAAGTGGCGCGTGATTTCTTCCGAAGATCTGAACGTGAAAGCTTTGGGAAGAAGGTTTGGGTTTGAAGATATATAAGGATATATCCATACCATGGGTCTAATGTACTGATGAGAAACAAAGATTCATTGGCGATGGGATTCTCTTCCACGGTTTTTGTTTCAGTATTGGGAAAGTCACACATAAGCTCAACAAACACTAGTGATTTCTTTGATTTAGATTTCTCGAATTCCAAATCAAACTCTTGTAGGATGACAATACATTTGGAGCATTTGCCCCCAAGTATTTTTTTCGTCAAGATATACATCATCGGGTTGCAATTAGATATCACGGTTATTTTACGTAACAATATGTAGTGACAGAATTGTTGGACAGCTTAGGCTGCTGCCAGGGCCAATTTCTCCACATGTGAATATTTTATTTCCATCGGATTGAGATTCCGACTTAGATAATAGATCACATGTTCATTGTGAGATTCATCCTCCTGAACCAAGACCATTCCAATGGTGGAATTAGAGGCAACTAAGTATAAAAAGTAATCCTGGTGGTAATTGGGCGGATGCAATAATGGTGCATGGATCAACGTGTGTTTTAGTGCATCAAAATATTTATCAGCAATCTCATCCCAAATAAAAGGAACACTTTGTTTCAACAACCGGGTGAAACCTTTTTTTAAATCAACATAGTTCAGGATAAACCTACGTAAAAAAAATTCTTTCCTTTGCAAACTTTGGAGTTGGTGAAGAGTGGAAGGAGGAGGTAAATTGATGATAGCCTCAACCTTCGACGGGTCGACACGAATGCCATTTTTTAAAACGATGAATCGAAGTAATCATCCTGATTATACACAAAAAAACACAATTGTGCGGGTTCAAACGAATTTTGTAATGCCTACATCTCATGAAAATAGCTCGTAAGTGTGTAGGATGATCGTCTCTACGTAAAGAATGAGCAGATAAATCATCTAGATAAGGTTGTAAAATATGTTTGATGTCATGAAAATCATAAGACATAACTCTTTGAAAAGTTGCACCAGCATTTTTTAGTTCGAAAGGTAATTTGCAATAAGCAAATTTTTCCCAAGGACATATAAACGTTGTTTTTGGTTGATCAGCAGGGAGTATATTGATTTGATTATAGCCAGAAAAACCATCCATAAATGAGAATATTTCATTTCCGAAACAATCATCAATAATTTGGTCGATATAAGGTGTAGGATAATTGTCTTTTGGACATGCTTTATTAATGTCCCTATAATCGACACATACTCTTATAGTCCCTTAATTCTTCGTAACAAGAACTATGTTAGATACCCAATTTGTTAATGGAATTGGATAAATAAATCCTGCTCATAATAGTTTCTCAACTTCAGCTTTGATAGCTGCAACTTTCCATGGATGTATTGGACATAATTTTTTTCTAATAAGCTTGGCATTCGGGTATGTCTTAATTTCATGAATTACAATCTTAGGATCGATTCCTGGCATCTCTTCATAAGACCAGGAAAAAATGTCTCAGAATTCTTGAAATAGGGCTTTGTAAGTGTTAATCTATTCCATCGTACAAGAAGCACATATATGAATGTTTTCAATAATTCCAGGTTTAATTGATATGTCGATAGGAACTATTGTAGAAATATTTCCCAAATTAGTCTCAGAATCTGAATGTGTAATCGATATGGGGTTTTGTGGTTCCTTGACATAATCAATCGTAAAAATAGATGAAAATTAATTTTCAAACTTATCAAGATCAGGTAAAAATGAAGATCTATGATGTAGATTATCCCAGGGTAATTCATCCGATGACAAAATTTCTCAAATAGTTTCATCGGTGTTAAATACATGTTGAAAGGGATCTGAAAATTTTGTCAAGGCTGAACTTGGTAAAGAAGAGGATTCTTCGTTGATCACATTCATTTGATCAGGAGTAGTTGAAAGTGTGTGAGAATACGATTGTACTACTACATATTCCTTTTCAAAAGGACTCAAAGGCATCTCACCATTGAAAGAGTCCAATTCTAATTCTAAAGGCACTATCCATGTGTCATCAAATGGTATAGTGCTTGATGAGATCATATTGATGTTGGAAATTGTGTGTGGTACGTTGGGTGGAGGTATAGAGAAAGTTCCCACGAGAGTGGAATCCTTCACTAGTCCTACACCAACATCTTCGTATGGGATAACCGTTTTTCCGACATGTTGGATGTTGTCTGTAGAAGCAAGGTCGAATGAAAAGTATTACAACTAATCGATTTTCACAATCTTTCCTTTATGAGGAAACATGATAACTTGAAAGACTGCTGAAACGACATCAGTCATGGCATATGACCAACTACGACCCAAAAAAAGGTTGTAATCAAGAGGGGCATCAAAAACTTCCACTTCTAGATTAACGGTTTTTCCTTCTACTTCTATAGGTAGATCCTGGAGTATTCCGTATGGATGAAATCCTCTCCCATCAAAGGCTTTAAGGATAGTCGGTGATTGGTTGAGCGTTGGAGAACCAAGATTTTTTCAACATTTTAACGACATTATACACGTAGATTCCCCCTCATCAATTATAGTGTGAAAAACTCGTATGGATTTGACTAATACTGGAATCTGAAAAGCCATTTAATGAGGGAGTCTCGGTGTAAAATTTTCGAGGTCAAAGACCATGAGGTTCGAATCCTGAGGATCAATAGCTCCAATCGCTGATAATAGTAATTTTCTTTGTGCTAGACATGATTGTAGCACTTCTAAGGCCGACATTTTTGAAGGGGATATCGCTAAATCTTCAACAATGTTGTAATTCTGAGCAGCTCTCGCATGTGGATTGAAAGCTAACTTTCAAAGTACACCTTTAGCAGGCGATTTAATCATTAAATCAGGATTAGGTTTCTCGATTTGAAGTGGTTCGAAAACTGAAAGAGGTATCGCTGGTGTTTAATTAGAATTTTCTATCTCTTTACCAATTACAGGATTTTTAGTTCCATAGTCTTGAGATCGTGTCACAACCATGACCTGAGACATCATTAAAATATATGTCGATGAATTTGAAGAAGATCCTATTATTTTACTATCTTCAGTGGGAAATGGATCCTTCAAGACAACAGGTGTGGGTGAACCTTTGACAAACTTGGAGACCTCAGACCGACGTGGACACTCTTTGGTATAGTGGTACTCGTCACAGATAAAACAAGGATAACGAGGTTTCTGTTTTTCATCAGCTGGTTTATTCTTTTCTGTTCTCTCTTTGGGAGATGTAGTTTGTTTGTTTTTATTCTTTCCTTTCTTATTATTACCGTTTTTAGATTTAGCTGTGGATGAGTCTACCACATGAATGTCGACAGAAGTTTCAAGGGAAGAATCTCCTTTCGGTGAATCTAGTAAAGTTATAATGGGAGAAGTAGATTTGGGTGACTTCTTCTTACTATTGTTAGTGCTAACTGTACCAATTACACCGTCTGCAGAATGATAACCAAAAATAGTTGTAATTATTTGACTTGGGCGTGGCAAGTCAGGAATTTTTTCGTATAAAGTACTAGACTGTGTATATACAAGGTCTAAGTATTGTGCTTGAGCTATGACCTGTTCTTCTGTAACAACACCTCCCTTAGCTACATCTTCAGTAATCTTTGGAAGTAATGATTTGATAAACCATTCTGCCAAGATTTGACCTGGAATGAAAACTTTCACTAAACGTCATCTACATCTCCATTAATGTATGTGATTTCAAATGTCAATGGGCATACTTTGTTTTAATGAAGTTAAGAGTTCCGTGCCATTGTCGTAACGGACTGGAAACTGAAAGTGTGTTAATAACGTTGTTGCTAACGTGTTGAAATTGTTGAATGAGCCACGTGGTAATTAAATATACCACTTTGCAGCTAAGTTGATCAATGTTCTTTGAAACAGTCTCAATCAAATGGAATAATCGATTAAAGAGTTGGATGCACACCAAAGGTGGTAAGTCATGACATGATTTGAGGGGTCTTCTCCTGATTTACCTTCAAACATTGGAATATCACTGGGAAACTTATTTGGCATTGGATGCCAAAACAAAAGATAATAAATCGGATCGTTTGTGAGGTACGACAAATCTGGCAAGTCTAAAGTTGCAATGAATGGTAACCGACGATTAGGGTCCTGTTGAGCAAACTGATAACCTTGAGGAACGATACCAGTACCGGGAGGAGGATATCCAGGATAACCTAGAATAGCTTGTGCGGTTGGAAATGGATTACCTCCAAGATAACTAGGGTTGAGCTGGTATCTGATATGTATAACCAGGGTGCAGTTGACTTTGGTAGATTGGATTTTGTCCTACGGGTCCATATTGAAACTGCCCTTGATACGGTTGATAAAAAAACCGGTCTGTATAAGGTTGTCTTGTTGTAATTGTAGTTGTACCAAGTTGTCTTGCAGAGGTTTCAACAGTAGATTGAACCGTAGGTCCAGGCTAATGAATAGTGACTTGAGGGATTGGTTGTGATACAGTTGATGTCATTACTTGATGGGTTGTAGTAATGGGGAATTGGGAAGCTCCAGGGATAGGTGTACTAGGTTGTTGAATAGAAGTTGATGCAGCAGTTTGGACAAGAGTTCTAGGTGTAATCGGACCAGGTTGTTGAATAATACTATGTACAGATACCTGAGGTATAACTTGAAGCATAGTTTGGACAGGTTGTTGAATTTGGGTATAACCAGTTGGCTGACCAAGCTGATTATAAGGTACTTGCATGGTAGGTTGCAAATTCTATTGATTTAATGATGGATTCCACATTCTGTTTACTCTAGGATAAGGAACTCCCATCAAAGGTTGTGGTGCGTAAGGTTGTCCATAACCAGGTTGAGGAATTGGAACTTAAGTTTGATAATTTGCTGGATAATTTCCACTAAAATATTGACCTCTTTGAAATAATTATTGTTCTTGATAAAAAGTGCGGCCCCAAATGAGATTATTGTCCTTGAAAAGGTTGTTGCCCTGACATAGGGTACTGCCCTTGAAGAGGGTGTGGCCCTAGAATAGAGTACTGCCCTTGAAGTGGTTGTGGCCCTGGTACAGAGTATTCCCCTTAAGGAGGATATTGTCCTTGAGGTGGATACTTCCCTTGAGGTTGCCCCCTAGGTGGTAAATTGCTACCTTGAGGGTGCCCCCCAAGCGGTAAATTGCTACCATGAGGGTAATTTGCTGGATAATTTCCACTAAAATATTGACCTCTTTGAAATAATTATTGTTCTTGATAAAAAATGCGGCCCCAAAGGAGACTATTGTCCTTGAAAAGGTTGTTGCCCTGACATAGGGTACTGCCCTTGAAGAGGGTGTGGCCCTAGAATAGAGTACTGCCCTTGAAGTGGTTGTGGCCCTGGTACAGAGTATTCCCCTTAACGAGGATATTGTCCTTGAGGTGGATACTTCCCTTGAGGTTGCCCCCCAGGTGGTAAATTGCTACCTTGAGGGTGCCCCCCAAGCGGTAAATTGCTACCTTGAGGGTCCTCAGGCTCACTAAAATAATGTTGTTGCTGCATTATAAGTTATTGCATTTGTTGCAGTCCCTTCATCGGGCATTTTCTGAGGACAACTAGGTGTGGGAGATCGGTTTAACCCACCTAGAAGGATTTCTTTGGAGCCTCCTCTTGGATTCAGGATTTAGACACATTGTTTTAAGGGATCCAGGGTCTGGTTTCAAATCCTGTAGCAGCCATTCCCGGAAAATGCGTTTTCCAGTCATGCCTTGCTAGCAGTTCCCATTTTGGGATATTACAGTGGTATCAAAGCATCTTTCTTGGCTCAGCCTGTGAGTCTCAACCCAAGAAGTCAAAGAAGATCAAGATGATGAAGAAGATGTGTTTGCTCTCATCAGCTTTCAAATCCAAAAAGGACCTCTCCAAGGAGGTCGAGAAAATGGAAGAAAAAGAAGAGGAAGGACCATGAACTTCCTATTCTCATGAAGAAGAAAGAGGCAAGCATGAAAGATACTTGGATCATTTGATTCTAAGTAAGTACCTTTTTGAGTACAAATCTCAACCTAGAGCCTTCAAGGAGACTCTAGTTTTTCCACAATTCATCCAGATGAAGGAAGAGAAAAGACCCTGCAGCAGAAGGGAAATCAGAGGCAATAGATTTTTGTTGTCTACCTTTGATGGGTCATCTACAGCAAGAGTTTGGGTGAGGAAGTTGGAAGCCTTTTTCTTGCTACATCCTGTAGTGGAGGAAGAAGTTGTTGAGATCTTAGCGCTGCACTTGGAGGGTGGAGCCTATGATTGGTGGCTCAGCCACTTGAGCCATTCAAAGGTGAAAACTTTTGCAGAGTTCACTCAAGGGTTGATCAAAACCTTTGATGGAGAAAGAACAAAGGAGGAAAAGCTCAATTGTAATAACGTTGTCACACTAATGGAAGAGCAGCCATATGCAGCAGTAGTTGGGGCAGCCAACACTTTGGAGGAAGGAACTCTTACAGCCCTACAAGAAGTTCCCAAATCTCATCAAGTCAAGGAGGAAATAAACCATCATCCTCATGAGCCATTGTTGAATTGCACATCACACTTGAGGTTAGGGTTTGAAGACTTGATGGAGGATAGTAGACATCTTGAAGTGAGAAACCCTTTCTCCTTTCTAGATGACCCTTTCTCAATGAGCTCCTCTCAGCTCAAAGAGGAACTTCTACTTTCAGCAGATCCAAGACCTCATTGGTTTTGGAGGACTATTGTTAAGAGGGAGGTCTCATGGAGAGATCTCATTAGAGGTGCACTTCAGCACATCATGGAGTGAAAGGAATTTTTTCCTTTCTCACAAGAGCAGATAGAAGATGGAGGACATCTTAGGATGGATAACATCTCTCATGCTTGTGTTGGACATTCCTTGAACCATATACATCATGATGGGAGGTTTTTGCCTACCACCTATTTGGGTCCTTATAGGGTCAAATTGATCCTTGAGAATATTGCATTTCAGAATCCCATGAAGTGCAAAGACAGGAATCTGATTTGGGAGGATGGTAGCCCTCATGGGAGGAGTACCAAGATGAAGGATGGAAGGAGACATTCACAATCAAGTGAGTGGATGTGGATGGAAAGCAAGAAGCTGGTGAGCTACTTGCAACTTTATGATACCGGGCAACAGGAGGCTTGGCTGCAATGGTTACTCTTGAAAGAGTTTGGTCATAATCCTCTCTCTAAGGGTATGTAGCAGGATACTTGCATCTTTGAGCAGCAGAGAGTATGGATTCATGGTGTTGATATAATCTTCATGTCATTCATTATGTTTTCATCACATGACTTGTATGATGGAAGTATGAGGAGGCAGCAAAATCTTTTGTTGCTTTGCCTGTTCTTGGGAGAGAAAGAGGAGATTTGCTCTCACACTTTGCATAATGTTGCAGGAGGAGGAGATAATATGATCTCCTTGGCTTTTGATGATCAGGAATTACTTCCATCTTGGAAGGTATTCCATATTTGTTGCAGCATTACTAGAGGAGTCTTTGACAAGGAGCATGTCAAAGAACAGGGCTTTGTATTGACAGGAGCATATTTGCATGAGCTCACAGCGCTGTCACTTTGGAGCAAAGACTTATGGATGGAGTGTCCCCAGGATCACTTCACATTGGATGCACTTGGTGAACAAGGAGGAGGTGAGGATGACAGAGTAGTGGATGGAGGCATCTATCACTATGGCATATTCTTCTTGACTTGGATTCTCGAGTTTGGAAAGGATGATCTTCTTAAAGCACATGGTTCATTCCTCTTCATAGCATGCCAAAACACTATGGAGGACTCACTCATGGATCCATGTACCATCTTACTTCCGGCATATGGTAACAAGTCTGTCATTACATTTATTGATTTGTGTACTCTTACCATTACTATGTAGTGCATTACTTCACAAGTGGGCAAGTTTTTCACATTGCTCCATGATCATTATTGGGCCAATCTATATGATGGAGGCAGCGATCTTCTATGTGGCCTTGGGAAAATGTTTTATCATCACATGCATGTTCAGTTCTTGCACCCAAACATTAACCATATGATGACATACATGATTAACTATGTAACAAGAAACATTTTTCCTTGTACTTTTTGGAAGCAGCAGTTTGGAAAACTGCGTTGTACATACTTAGGAGACTGTTGGTATCTTCAAACACCACATGGAGCCATCAGTATTTCCTTCATTCTTGTACTGATCATGTCTTCATTCGTTGATGTTGTATCTATTCTTGTTGAAAGCATGATTGAGAGATTGACACATAAGTTGGATGTGTCCTTGAGGGGAAAAAAATCCCACATTTTACGCATTACATGTTCTAATGGGAGCATGAGAGGAGATATGGCCACCACAGTCACCTCTTTGTTTTCTCTTGGGGTGGGCCATGAGTTTGATAGCCATCCATTGTATAGCCATGGGAAAGTATTTGGTCATGTATTGCTGACATATTCAACCATTTACTATTCACTAGTAGATGTGATGATTCTTATATGTTACTTGCCATACTGTTTTCTGAAGTTGCAGTGGATGAAACTGCGCTGTGTCCTCTTGAGCTATTTTTTGTATCATGCATCATCAGGTAGAATTCGCAGCAAACTCCTCATTGTGATACTCTATGATGACCATGTCCTATTCATCATGGATGAAATATTTTGGGCCAGCTTGTTCTTCAATGTTGGAGGGGAGATCCTTGGAGGATTGTTCTTCACTTTGCCACTTGAGGGCAATACTTTTGCAGCCCAGGATCAACACATACTCTACACTCATCATGAGTGGAGAGAAGGGCAACATAGGGTAGGCTATGATGCTTACCATATTCAGATTTTCAGCCCACTTTCATTTCTGGAGCTTGAGGTGGAAGGAGATTTCCATGAGTTGCCATGTTGGGAGGTGACTCATTTTGTTTGGATGATTGCTTGGGGATGGAGGATCCATTTGGGGAAGATGTTTTCCCAACACTTTTCAGTCTCCATGCCTTGGGGGCAACTTCTCAGTTCTATCCTTGCAGTTGCCTGAGGACAAGCAACATTTGGGAGGGGAGGACTATAATATTCCAAATTTTTCCTTCAATAAATTGGAATATTAAATTTTGTTAATTTAACTTATGAGTTTAATAATTGGGTGAGGAGGCCCAAACATAATAAAAACATGGATGAAATCCCTCTTAGTATGAAAGGGGATCATCATGGAACTAGATTTCACACCCTCATGTGTGAAAGGAGACATTTGCAAGAAGGCTAGGTCAAGTTTGACCAGGTCAAACAACGCTGCCTAAGAGGGTGTAGCTTGCTTGAGAAGACAGCGCAGATAAAGAGGAGGGAAGTTTCCTTGATGAAGGAAACCCTAAAGAGTGGGACCCATGGAGAGGGAGCTCTCATTGTTTAAAAGGAGCGCAAGGCAACCATTGTTACGGATGCATATGATTATTGATTTCTTGTCTACTTATACTATTTGCAGTCCCGGCTGTTTAGCTGAGTTGTTGTGCTGCTTAGCACAAGGATTTCCTGTTTAGGAGTCCTTCTCCTTTCTTGAGAAGCCTCTTGAAGGAGTTGTACTGATTTGCCTCACATCCAGGCTTGAGGCCAAGCATCCTCCTCCAGTACAACGTTATTTCTGCAGCAAAATAATGTTGTGTTGCAGGGTGTTGCAGTGAGGGATCACAACACCTCTTCCATCACTTGTTTTTCAGAGGAGGAGTCTCTCTTTCCTTTGTGAGATCGGTTTGGAAGCCATTGGAGCTTATTGCAGATCTTGGCATTGGGACAACTCATTCTCTTGCCCCTACAGCGCAGTTTGCTTCAGTAACTGCGTTATTTTCATTGAGCATTCGCTGTGGGGTCTTGCATTGTTGATTGGAGGGTAAGATCTTCAGTGATAGGATCAGACTTTCCCCTGATAGATCCATTGGATGAGATTTAGCCATCAGTTGCAACATCTTCAGCTATCTCCATCCATTTCCAGTTTCTGAATTGCCGCTGTTGCCCAGCAACTCCGGCATTTTTGCCATTTTGTATATTTCAGCCAATCCTTTCGAAGATTGTTGTATTATTGTTTCCAGGGGTTGAGAGCTTGCTCCCCCTTATTTCTTGAGCCATATATTGTCATATCTTTCAGTTATTATGTAATATGGAGCAGTGCCTCTTATAAACTGCGTTCTTTTAGCCTACGGAATTCTCAGTGTAGGAATGAGCATCTATTTTCATGTACATGTCCCTTTTAGGTTGTATTGCTTTGCTTGAGTGACTCTTTCCTCAAGGATTTGTGTATCATTGTTGCTATAATATACATTTGTTGGCTATTTACATCTTCATGTACTCAGGCTCACTAAAATAACGCTATTGTTGCATTATAAGTTCTTGCATTTGTTGCAGTCCCTTCATCGGGCATTTTCTGAGGAAAACTAGGCGTGGGAGATCGATTTAACCCACCTAGAAGGATTTCTTTGGAGCCTCCTCTTAGATTCAGGACTTAGACACATTGTTCTAAGGGATCCAGGTCTTGGTTTCAAATCCTGTAGCAGCC
The DNA here is from genome assembly GCA_034641835.2 of Pinus albicaulis. Classification (NCBI taxonomy): domain Eukaryota; kingdom Viridiplantae; phylum Streptophyta; class Pinopsida; order Pinales; family Pinaceae; genus Pinus; species Pinus albicaulis. The sequence goes on from CM076569.1 coordinate 468,566,347, forward strand.
ATTCCTGGAAAATGCGTTTTCTAGTCATGCCTTGCTAGCAATTCCCATTTTGGGATATTACATTAGTTAATTGGATATACGTTGTTTTTCTTTACTAAAGTCGTGTACATATGCGGATTTCATAAATATCAACAGCGTATGGAAATCATAATAAAAAATGAAAAGTTGAAGTGAGTTAAAAATATTGATTCACCCCTCGCTGCTTAATATTTTTCCCAACACTATCATGAATGTAAACACACCAAAAATAGAATGACAGGGATGCATATAACGGTAATTCATATAAAAACCATTAACCATCATACCTACATGCCAAACATACAATACCTGTATGACCATCTTCTCTTACCTCGAGGTCTAATGTTTCAACCTCACTCTAATAATTTTCTTCTCCTGATCTATCTCAACCACAGTATTAGCATCATGATAACACAAACTGCAACAATGAATATCAATATGCATGCATAATAATCACATATAAAACTAGCATGCATGCATTACAAACACATTTCGTCGATCCAGTCCAAGTGTTTAACCTGAGATCTCTGATACCAATCTATAACCACCCCTCCCACATTTACCCAGTTTCATTGGCTTGCCAAGGTAAACATGAAACAAAGTGCTACTATGACATGAATCAACCTCCTAAATATATTTAAGGAAATGAAATCGATAAATTGGAACCTTTCTAACCTTCCTCAAGATCTACAAGAAACCCTAGAGCCAAATAAACAATAACATAATACAAGCCAATATAACGCATGCTCTTCAAACCATATCAAGGTCATTCACCATATACAACAAAGCCTAGTCACGAAATTTATCTCTTAGCCAAGGTTCAGGGGTTTTAAGGGTTTTTTTTCCTAAAAAACATTATTATTGTCAGGTAAGAGGTTCTTGATCCAAGCATAGGTCCCTATTTAGATGATTCGATGTTTATCTAATAGGATACTTGGATGAATCTCTCTCCAAGGATCATATTTTCTTATAGCTAGTTATCATAATTATGTCGTTTCAAATCTCAAAAAATCACTCTAACAACGATACATGGTTTTATCATGGTGAAATGATGGGGACAAGTAAGTATTTACTGACAATTCCTAACATTTCCAGTCACAGATTCAAAATTTTGCATCCATAATCATTTGAGATTAATATTAGGCCTAATACCTCTCATGTGGCACTTAATGTGAATGTTTTTGTGGGTATGGGTGTCCATAACCTGACATGTATCACTATCCCAATGGAAGGTGGGTCAAACTCTAGGTTTGGCACTCTTCATTCTTTCCCTTCATTGGAGTGGTATTAGGGATTGAGGAACATAGAGGTTCTTTACATGTTCCAAAACCAAGCCATAATAGTCATTGGTATAGGACAAGACCCATCAAATCCCATGGGAATAGTATTTCTCTTGTGGTAGGAAAGGACATTTCTCTTTATCAAGTTGAGGAATTTCGCAACAAAACATTAGTTAGTAAGTTCTTTAATTGATGTGTTAATATAAGTCATTTGTATTTGTGTATGCAATAATTTGGGTTTCATTTTCTCATGTATAGCTCCATTAGTCATTTCATGTTGAGAGGGTGACATGGTTTTATCCTTTGGTATGAGGAGGGAGAATGGAAGATATTGGCCCAAACGTGGTGAACGAATCATTATTTTACTAAGCTCATATTATGGCACCCTTATTTTGATGTATGCATACATATAAATCATATAATGTTTTGATTTGGGGAAATTTCCCAATATCCCAATTGACCTTTGGAATAATGTAGTTATTAAAGCCATAATATATGCAATTAGATCCTATATAATAGGTGATGATGGGTATGTAGAGAATAACTTGTGGTTAATGGCCGAGATTATAGTTGATATCAAAGGATACACATGTTTTATATGAATCAATCCAAATTGTTAGTGGTGATATTTTTGATACTTATATTCTTAACTATATGGATGTTTCGTTTGTTGTTCTATATTCCATGTAGTGGTCCACTTAATGGTGGATTGTTCTCGATTTTCCATTACTTAACATCATGTGGTGGGTATGTGTAATGGAGAAGTTCGTCCAAAGGACATGAATGAGGATAATTCACCCAGAGTAGTTCCAGTTTTGGATAGTGGACATCTCGCTATTGATCTAGTCAAGGATATCGCTCATGTGACTCATCCTATGAAAATGTTTATTGTGAAGTAGTTAGAGGGAGGAGTTCCACAGGGTTAAACATAGAGAAATTTCTTCTAAATCATTTGTACTATTATAACATTCTTGTGATTTTGTCAAGATGTTTCTCAACATCCCTTATGACACTCGCTAACAGTTTCTCTCATTTAATGGAGTGTTGTAGGAATTTCAACCAAACAAGTATTTGTTAGATCTATCTTAGTTGAGTGATGAAATTTCAGGTAGGATAGAATAAATTGACCAAACATCTGGTATGTCGTCTAGCAGGCGAAGATAAACTATGGGTGAAAATATTAGAATAAGATATGATAGATGCATGCATTTTTTGCATCCAAATTATAAATTCTTAACAATTTAATTTGATATCACAGAAGAAGAAGAATTCATGTTCTCATGCAAAATTTCATGAGTCAAAATTCAAAGAGGCTCCCACGGAAGAAGACCTAAATCTTGTTTTCAAGCATGATTATCAAGTCGTGGATGAATGTAGGACAAACTTGGCATCTTCATGGTCTTCCAACACCCAACCTAACACTCAATCAAATAAAAGAAACGAATAACATTTATAAATGATTACTTGTACAATCTATTGGCTATTATTTTTGGCCATAAAGTAATGTGCCTGATTGTAAAAATAAGGCAAGAAATGTAGATACAACACATGAGCCTATTGACGGTGGAGTGCCTCTTGAGGTTGATGTTCAACTTGGTACTAGAGGTATTTCATGTGTGATAAAAAAATTTGTAGTATGGAATACAATTAACAATATTGAAATGCAAATGGTGTATTAATTATAACCTTTCTTGTTTCTACACCAGATCATGTACAAGATGAGGCCAGAGAAGAGGAGGAACACATGTCCACATCCAAAAATATTATGCTTCCCTCCACTACTAAAGCAGGTAAAGAACACTCTACTACTCTTTTTATTAATAGAACTTTTGTAATAATAATAACTATAAATATCAATTTAACATTTCTTTCTTATTGAAGTTGATGATTGGCCCTACTTTCAACAACATAGTCGCAGGATTAGGTCAACAACAAGACATACACAAGATCCCACAACAATTGAAGGGGGTCAAGATCAAGACATCCTTGGTAACTACATGTTTGAAAAGAGAAAAAAACCTGATAAAAAATTTCTGCAATTGTTTATTCAGAGCCTAATTTTTTTAGTACCACATTTTTTGGATAAGAGTTTGAATGCCTCATGGCAAGTGCACATGTAACTTTTGACTATATTAATAAAAGGTTGTGATTTTTTCTGTTGGAAAAAATTAGAATGACCTTGTTACATATTATGTAAACGTATTTTTTGTGATAATTTTTTTTGAGATAAAATATTTTGTGGGTGTACAAATGAATGATGACTCTCTTTAAGACATCATATAATGGTGGTATTTCTTCATCCAACTCTGGTTTTTCGTTATGATTAAATTATAATGCAAAGAATAGTTTATAGAGGCTCAACCAAAATCCATGTAAACTGAATAAGGGGAACAATCTAGAAGACACATCCTAATATTTTGTCTCATATAAAATTTGTTGATTTTAAACATCTTGGTATACAAGTCATTTTCAAATATATACAACCCTTCTGACTACTAGGAAAACCAAGGAAGCTTTCATAGGTTAAAACATTAGCTTCCATAAGCTTTATAATTATAACTACCATGCACTGAACTTGTTTGTAACGTACAATTTTTTGTTAAATCGACCACCCATTTAAGTCTTGGGGACGAGGTACTTATAAACATTTCCCTAGTGAAGGATTTGAGTAACTCCAATTATGATTTTGTGGGCTAATGGATTGTATAGTGCAATTATACATGACCTTTAGGATTTTTCATCCACAATATTGTGTTATAATACTTCTAACGTTCTCGAAGGTTCGTCGGGGAATTGGGACGTGGCGAGGACACAAGCCTAAGCTCTCTCTCGACAAGGGTCTCTCTCTATGCTCTATCTCACACCGGCTATATTCCTCCAAAAAGTTCAGCTATTCCTATTCAACTTGCTGCATCTATGTGAAAGAGGTGCATTTATAGAAGGAGAGGAGGAGGAAGGGAGGCCTTATCCTTTGGGAGGTTGCCCCAAAAGGTGGAAACAAGAAGCCAAAGGAAGGTGCTCGACGTTATTCAGTCGAACAACCCAAGCTGACTCACCCACAAAGCAGTTAGCATGGAAACTTCGCCTCCATATTTAAAAAACATTCCAAAAATATCTTGGAGCAAGAGGCTTACTGATACAGAGCGCTAATGGGCGCGGGGCCCAGTGCTAATTTCCTTTATCGGCGCAAGGCTAGAACTGCCTGCCAGCGCCAACCCAAAAGGATGTGTTTTTGATGGTCTGTTTTGCAAGGGATGACACTTTTTGCAAGCCATGACACTTCATATAAGTCACAGAAATGGTCCTCCAATGTGCGGGATGGGGATTGCAGGGACGGTGACAAAATGATGTGTAACACAGGGAAACCCTACCTAGAGGAGGAATAGATAAGAGGCTGTGTACATCAAAATCCTCAGCTCCCCCATTGCTCATCGAAAAACCCCCAACAACAAAATGAAAATCTTAAACATTTAGAGCTACCGAAGCAACGACTGGGATGGGAGAGATAAAATGAGCTGAAAAAACCAGGAAAACACAGTCCCAAGAAATCCCAAGTGGGTTTTTTTCCAAACCTAATTTTAGGCATTTAGGGTTTTGCAAAGAAAAAAATAACCTCCAACTAGAAGGGGATCTGAGCCCAAATGAGCATCTCCAACCAATGATGAAGCTATAGGACTAGAAAAAACAAAGGGTTAAGGGTCCAAAGTTGGAATCCTGATGCTTCTATCCCCACCTCCCTTTGCCTGAAAATATGAGGTAGTTGTTTAGATCAACCCTTCCCCAAAAAATTTTGGCTCAAAATTTCCCTGTTCTTCCATGTAATCCATCCAACTAGGTGTCAAATTATCTATGAGTGGGTCCTCAAAACCAAATAATACTAATCAATAAGGGCTCTAACGACATCCAAAGACAAGATAAGAACTGTAATATTATGAAAGTAAGAACTAAAAAAACTCTTTTATACCCTCCAAAGTCCTCCAAACCGCCAACTGTAAAATGCATGGAGACTCCCTACTGCTCCAGTGTCCAGAGACGAAGGTCAGTGCAACACCCAACTACATGAAACTCAAGAAACAAAACGACCTAACAACACCATAAATCCCTCATGTTTGTCGAACTCCATCACTGCCTCCCTCCTCGTTGCACTATCTCCATTACTACATATTATAAAATAACAACTCTTATTTATTTACTTCTTTGTTTGTTTAGGATGATACTTTATAACTAAGAATATTCATAATGTGCAAAAACTACTTATAAAACTTGATGCATTCCAAAAGTATAATATAGATGCCAAGTTGATGAGTCGTTTCCAATTTTTTTTTATTTTTTTTTTAAAGGGGGATGTTACTATTAACATAAAATTTGAAAACAATGACCGAGTATGACCTATAAAATTAATTTTTTGGAAAGGTATCATCAATTTTGCATCTATATTATAGAGGAATAGATTTAGGGTTATACCCTTTGGTTTTCTTTTCATTCAAAGAGTGAGAAAATGAAGGTGAAAATTGAACTAACTCATAGATAAAGCAACATGGTGAATAAGATAAAAGTGTTATGTATTAATGGATTTTCAATAAAGAGAATCTTTTTTCATAACAAAATGAGTTTATGGGACTATTTAATTATTGAAAAGTTCGATATGGTATGTATGATCCTATCTTCCCAAACTTTTGTGAATAAACAAGTGCATGGTTATTTTTTTTATAAATTGATATGGTCTATACTAATGTATTTTCCCAAAATTTTAGTGTATAAATGTGTAGGTAAAATTTATTTCTTTAATTCCAAATGAAGGTTGTTCTTTCCATGTAAATTTTTAGGGAGGTTTCCAAAGTAGAGTTTTCGTATTTACAATGCCGAAGAGTAACAAAATTAACAAAATATAAGCAATTATAAATATGGTTGATCCTACTCTATGGTAGTTAAAAAATGAAATCCCATCATGGGAATCTTTATATTATTTTGTGCGTGAAGGTTATTAGAAGAAATAATTGAGATAAAAATAGCAATAAAGTTTCCATAGTTCAAAAAAATCTATGAAAGCAATTTTATCATGTTCTGCATATGCTTGTTTTTGTTTCCTAGTTCTAAGTGACTAGGTAATGTCCTTATCCACTATTATGAATAGTGGCCTTATTTTAAAGTAGAAAATATTTTTTAGGCATCAAAGGCCTCAAATATTTTAGCACACTAATCACCAAAACAATCTACCATAGATCTCACAATATATATCTTGTGTAGAGAAGTTTTCCATATCAAACGCATCCATTCTTGGTATATTCGACATTTCGATCCCAGCCAACATGGTTCATGTTCTTTATGAGCTAAAATATATTTTGGATTAATGAGTCTCATCTTTCTTATTGTATCGCCAATGTAATTCTAATGAATGGATACAAATAAATTCATATAAATTATATCCGACAATGATATTTTAACAAGATTATTAGAGTGAAAGAAATCAACATAGGAAAAATAGGCATATTGTATGATGTGAATTTCAAACATGAAAGTGCCCATCATTTAGAGTGCATAGGTAATTTGATACCAATAAGGATTGCATATTTTACAAAATATATATATATATGATGAATTTATTAAATAATAAGAATCAATTATAAATTGATTCATTATTTTGAAAAGAAACATATGGCACCCTCTTTGTTAGTGAAAGATAATAAGTAGCAACGATTTTGTAACACATAGCTCAACTAAGTGACCAAATTAAAAGACACGCCCTAGTTTTTTTTGTAGCTCTAAAGTTTGTTTTATGAGTTGTAAGGTGGTTTAGATATATGTTAAATTTACCTATGTCATTTACATTGCAATTTGAATAACATGAGAAGTTGCTTTCATGCACCAATATTTGGGATTTCAGGTAAAATTTAAGGTGAAATCGCTCGTCTCAATTTTAACCCAAATTGAGTGGGTTCAACTTTCAGAAGGTGTAATTTGTGATTTAACACCTATATACAACCTTGTATTCACATTTTCAGACATAACCTTCTTTCTTTTGTATAAAGGCTAATATCAAGGGTTGTAATTTGATTTTGAAAAATAGTGTCACCAATGATTTCATGCATGTGCAAATTGGGTGTAGCTCAAGTGGTTGGGAGGAATGTTGTTATCATTCACATCCAGGTTCAATTCTCAGAAGTGAAATGTTTGAGCACATAATTAGTATATTATTGTAATGGCTTCAAGCCCTCTTGTTAATCGACCTTTTGCTTTCAAGGTAATTTGGAGAGAAAAAAAATAAAAGATTCTAACTTTAATACAAAGACACACACAATCTCAAATTGCATGGCTAAGCAAGATATATTCCTCATATTTGAAATTAATCCTAAATGTTGGATACTTACATGTAGTTCTATTTTTTAAGATTCAAAGACTTTGGCATGGTTACTTTGCACTATGATTGCAATGTTTAAGCTCTTGACATGTTTGTATTTCACTATCCAACTTTCAACTCTACAAGAATTATGCTCTCTTTAGAATATCCATATTACATTGAACTATGATTGCAAGTAGTGTTATTCCCAAAAGTTGCAAAAACTTAATATACAAGGTTAACTACCTAAGTACATTTCCAAACAACTTGTTAAACATGGGTTCAAGGTTATTATAAGATATGCCATACTAAGCATCAATCATACATAATGAATCAAAACCCATTTTCATTCATCTTCTATGAAAACCATTCATACATGCCAACGAAGAATCGTTTAAGGTCTAGGCCATCGTAACATTGCAAAACATGTCAAGGGAATGCACTTTTATTTCGTAGGTGTGCATTTGTCACTAACAAGGTATTTGTATTCCTCTTTACTACGTTAACATGCAATACGATCCACTCAACATGTATTTTTCTCAATCCATTGTTTTCACTTAAATTCATGAGGTCAACATCCAATTACAAACACAAGGAATGCATTTTTCACCATGTAGTGTGCATAATTTGTCTCAAGGATTGGATGTTTCAGAAACCTATATATTCTTGATATCATCATACCAATTTTACCATTGGGCATGATTTTCCGTCAAGTTGGCATGCATTTTTAAGAAGGCCATTTTTAACAATTTGACCTCTGTGTTGTACAAAGAAGTTTGTAGCCTTTGTGCATAGAGCCCTTTAGCCTTTATGTATAAAGCTTTATGTTCTTCCAAGCTTATACTCAAAGGTTTTAGGTAAATCCAGTTGGTCATACACTGTTAGATATCATCCAAGAGGATAAACATTACAAGTTTTAACAAAGAGAATATTATTTGGGGGCTTTGGATGGCATTTCAAGTGAGGAGTTAGGAGTTAGTGATTGAGGGTTACACCTGGCGATTATGGGTTAGGGGCTTTAGTAGTTAAGGAGTTAGGGGGGTTTAAGGGTCAAAGAGGTTACATATAACTATATAACGCATATTTTATATAAATATAAATATAAAATATATTACAAACAAATAACATTATATATATATATATATATATATATATATATATATATATATAATTTAAACATATTGAATACTCATGCGAAAAGCTTGACCAAATAAACTTGCTCACAAACCCATTGACGTTTACATTGATCAACCTCACTTTCATGTAAGGAGAGAGTGCAAAGGAGAGACCAAATGAACTTTACATTGTATTGATCCCATCTTAGTATGTAGAGTGTACAAAGGAGGAACCCACTAACATTTGCACTAGATCAACCCCACTTGCCACTAAGGAGAGTGTGTATAAAAGTAGATGCGTCCAAGGCAAAAACCTCCCGACCTCTTTGTCTAAGGAGGGATCATCGTCAATATATCTTATACAAAATCTTTTATCATCTTTCTCAATTTTCAAGGTAAACAATTCCAACTCACTCATGTTTTGAGATTGAAAAATGTGAGAACATGCATAAATAATGACACCAATAGAAGGGTTAAGACTAAGATACACATGTTAGTTTGAGGTCATATATATATATATATATATATATATATATAGTTTTGAAATGATTTATAGTGACCCGATGCTAGGTTATTATACAATTGCATAAATGGATATGGGAAATGAACATTCTCAATTTTTATTTGTATTCTAATTGAACAAGCATGTAAGCTATTGAAAGCTATGCTTGAATATTATTTTGGTAAACAAGTACTATATTAGTTATATGTTTGGTTTGAGAAAAAAGGAAGGGTAATTAATAATATTTGGGTCTCTATTTTTGTATAAAAACTCTAATCCATACTTCTTACCAACATGTTCTTTATATGGATTTTTGTATTTGTTTTTTTTTACATATACTTGGCTTATACCTATAGATCGTATTTCATCTAATATATGAATGGGACCACATCTTGAATATAGTGGTTGTGAAGTGCTATTGCATATGAACATATCCAATAAAGTATTTACGCATATGGGAAAATCTCATGTATGGTATTTGTGAAATCTAATTGAAAGGTGTTGTTTGGATACAATTTTCACTTTTTCAATTCATTTTGAATTTTTACCCATTGAGAGGTGGGGCGATATGGGGCAGAGGAGGAGTTTGTGATGTCTACAACTATAGCTCCAAAAGAGAGGTGGGGTGTTATGGAGTTATAATCCTAGAGATGCAGAGTATGGGCGAGGTCCATTGAGGTGTCCTCCTCATGGATCATCATCTTACTACAGGGGCCCACAATATTTAGTAGCAGGATGGACCAGTGTCAAGATTATAGTCAGATTTCATAGTGATAGTTGCAGACTATTAGTAGTTAGGAGTTGAGGAGCATAGTGCAGTGTTGGTAGCAATGCAGAGTGGCATAGTGCAGAGTCAACATCAACACATATTCCTTGGTGGACAGTGCAATGGCTAGTAGCAGTTAGATACTCAGGAGACAAATGCATACACACATGATTCAATATTTCAGATGCTTCTCAGTTGTAGTTGTTGTAGTTGCAACAACAATACATGAGAGGGAGTTGCAGTGCAGATGCAGAGTTAAAAACAATATAGCAATGTTACTTGCAACACATATGCAACATCATAGTTGCGCAGTGGTTGGTGGGCAGTAGACAAACATCAACAACATGAAAGAGGGTGATACAAAGATAGGGTGTTGTACCAGTAGTGGTGCAACACTAAAACACCATCCTCGCTAAGAGGGAGTGTTAGTATTTGTATCATCGAAGGTGTTCTAGTCTCGAAACTTTGTGGAGAGGCTAAAACACATGAGTTCTCCATAACCCAAAAATGTTTCTGGAAATTCCACCTAGAAGTGTCTCAATTAAATTATTATCCTATTTTTTAATGTTTCCTAAGTTTAAACTTAGGAAATATAGTTAATTACTCAATATTAATTGAGATAAGGTGTGAATCATCTAGAAACTCACACGAATCAACTCCGATATAATCTTGGTCGTTGGAAGTCCAATAGAAGATTTATAAGAATAAGTCGATGGGTTGATGGAGAATACACTTGAGACACTTGTGAGAACCACAAAGAGTTCGATTTCCTTGGAGAGTTCTATTTTCTAGAGGTAGTAGCCAGAAGCTTTCGAGCTTTAGAAGGAAACAGAGATAGAGAGGGACAAAGATAGTGAAGCAAGAGGAAGATTTCCAGATCCGATGAGTGCATTTGCAGAGAGGCCTAAATTTCTCCAGGAAGATACACAAAGGCTTCATTAGGAAGTTCGATTTATTTGGGAAGAAAGAAGTTTTCAATTCCAGAGGCTAATTAAAGGTTCTAGAGGGAGAGAAAAATGCTTTTTAATTTTAATTTGAGATCATTAAAATAAAATTTTAATAAAAGAAAATTCCAAAATGAGATTTTCTAACAACTTCAAAATACAAGATATAACCATGAATTTTAGATTACTAAAAGAAAAAAATCAACATTTGACAAATAAAAGGGGCCTATCTCCCTATTACAAATACAATTTTATAGGCCTAATTATAATTCCATTATAGGACAAATCATTAATGCAATGTAACCCTTAGATCTTTGCTACCACACTCTACTCATGGAAATTCAATCATGCCCTTGTCGATGAAGATATTCCAATTATTCATAACCTCTTTATCATTGAATGGTTCCTTATGAATCCATTTAGGTTTGAATAAGAAAGCAACCCAATAGAGAGGGTTGTGACACATCTCCCATCTAATAAGGCTCAAGTCCCACACTACATCTATAGTTTGACAATGTATTATAGAATGTCCAATACACATTATTAGTTGCAATCCCTTAATATGATGAAGGTACTAAAAAAATCCCATAATTATTTATTTCTATCAATTATGTAATGAGCATGAATAATAAGAGTAAAAAGTGTGACTATATTCGCCACCCACCTCCAAAATTAATTAGATAAAAAACTAAGGATAAGGTCTTCAACATGTTTCCTATCACAAAACAATATACCTTTCACCCTCACCACTCAAGGTAAACTACAACCTCTTTAAGTGATTAATGTACTTTTAATAAATGATACAACATATTGAATGTGGAAGAAAATATGGATTTATACATCAAAATAGTTGTGAATAGGCACATTTTATTAAACTTGAAATACATGTTGTGTGATTAAAAAATAAATATTGCAATACATTTCTTTCATTTAATGTTTTCTCATGCCATTATATATTAATGATATTATTTCAGAAGTCTCGTAGAATGAAAATCACAAGAATCTAATAATTGTTAATAAAAATCCGTTAATTTTTAATTGTTAATAATTGTTAATGAAAATCTGAGAACTCATTCATAATAATTGTTTGCCACAATTTGGCCCATATTTTCTTCCTAACCTCATTGAAGGAAGGTTCATCAAATTTGATCCAACCTTTGTTTTATTTGTAGTATCATGGAATTTTAGAAACATGACCCCTCATGAATTAGAAACCAATATATTAATGACTAGTCTATGAAAAAATGCTTTTCCAACAATTAAAGATAATGGACATCTTAGAATCTCTTTAGCTTGTTCTACAATCATGAAGTTCTACATGAATGCTAACACTCTATTTTGAAAAAGTTTGTATTATCAACTTCTCATAATTAAGGGTTATATATCCTTTGGGAGCTTGGTTGACCAAAGTATGTATCAATGCATTTTGTAAGGATACTTACACATCTTAAATGGAACGTTATTGGAAAACATAAACCTTTCTATTAAAAATATGATCTAGTTGTAAGTCATTTTGTTGGTGGATTTGATTGATATTGGTGTGTTAGGAATTGAAGGGTGAGGTTCTCAACTTTTCAACATCATCATGATGTTTTATTAATGACACCTTGTTTGAGGTGAAAATCTCATTACATAATTTCTCCTTATTTTGACACTAGTTAAATACTACCTAATATATCCAACCCCTTTGACTATTCCATCTTGTAGTTAGAGAAAACCCAACCCTTTCAATTAATGCCCCCACACACTCTACTAAATGATTAGTATATTTTACAATGTCCACAACCCACTTAAGGCATGTAAATTTTGGATGGGCACTCATTCATTTTAGGGAAAATAGTCTAATTATGAGATATGTTCGCATATTTGTTGGGTTTGCCTTGGCTCATCACTATATAGTTTTATAGAGAGAAGAGGTTTGGGCTTGTTGGACTTGATTTGTCGCATAGATTCCTCCAACTGTGATTCAACCCCCTAAATATCGATTGCATGTTGTCTTCATCTACTGTTAAGGTCTGTGAATATTTTAGAATTTCAAAGAGAAATTCCCGCATCTCCCTTGTCATCACATCCTTTGAATATTCCCTTCCTTGCGATGTATTGCATGATCCAAAAAAAAATCACTTGTCCAACCTTTGAAAAATATTTTTGTAACAATTAAAGATAATGGATATATCAAAATATATTTATCTTTTTCTAATATCTTTAAGTTTTGCATAAATGTGAGAGATATTTTTAAGAAAACCAATATCTTCAACTTCTCATAAATAAGGGGTGTATATAATTTGGAAACTCGGTTGATCAATTTAAGTACCAACTTTATTGAATAAGGATACATACACACTTTAAATGTGATATTGGAAAAAAAACACTTTTTCATTCATACATTAATGTTTGTAGTCACTTCTATACTCAAAGTATGATATAATTGCAGGGAATATTGTCGCTGGCTTTGGTTGAGATTGGTGCATTAGAATGTGAAATGTGATATTTTTCAACTTTTTAACATCATCATTATCTTTTATTAATGACACTTTCTCTAAGGCAAGAATATGATTACACAATTTCTCCTTATTCCAACACTAGCTAAATACCACCTAATATATCCAACCCTTTTGATTTATCCATCTTATATTTATAGAAAACCCAACCCTTTGAACTTGTTGTTTCTTAAGAGACAATTCCTTCGCTGTGGAAAGGAATCAATGCTTAAGACATTCTAAAAGTATGTCGTAAAGATAATTATATTATGAGGTCTTTGTTTTAACCCTTTGGAAATTAATCCTTTAAAACCCTTATAAATTTGAAGTAATAAAATATTCCACAATGCCTTTAACTGCTGATATTTGAATGAAAAGAACAATTGTTGGGGAACTAAAAATAATATTTTGTAATACAAAATCTATTACTTTAAGTCTCAGAATGAATTTATGAAGACGGAAAAGTTGGAATGAACGAGCACATATTAAGGTTATTTAACTCTTACTTACAAATGTAAGTAAGAGACTGGCAACTACATTACTTCACTTCATTCAAAGAAGAAAGAACATAATATGGCACAAGAAATACGAATCACCATCAATAGTTGCAGGAAACTTGAAGCTTCTTTCATTAATTCATATAAAAATAAGTACAAATTGTAGTCTTACAGAGGTCCAAAACTCGAAACACTCTTCTTCATTTTTCTCTTCTTAAATACATTGAAAGACAATTTGTAACTGTCAAAACTCCTTGAAACTACCTAAACTACTTCTTTCCCCTATCAACTACTTTCATTACATTCGAGGGGAATATTACAACCTCGTTCTACAAACAGAAAGAAAATACAATAATAGAAATAAATATCATGATGTCTTGTGAACTTCTTTAGCTGTTGATCTGTTGCCCTTTGATGCTAATGTGGATCCTTTCAATGCTGATGTAGTTTTTACTACTGATGTAGTTTTCTGAATATCATCTGCTATTGGTGCATCTTGAGGAAGATTGGTCATCCATCTTCAACATTTCTTCCAAAGTTCAACATTTTTTTCCTTGGGGCATTAATTAGCTTATGATGCTCCAGTCTAAAAGAAGTAACTATGGTATAAGTAGGTTTGTCCACAAATAATGTCTTGGCCATCCTTAACAATTGAAAATCTTTATGTAGGAAATTGATAGATGTTGTCCCATTTAATACTACAGTTTTCTCATGAGCATTATCAACTTTGCTTTTTGCATCTACCAACAGAGTTTCATAGATTTCCCAAGACAATAAATTACCTTGCAGGTCTGAACAAGGTGGTAAACCAGCCCTGGTTCTCTTGTCAAATAAAGTGTTAAAATTATCCACAGCTTACTTGATCTCTGTCAATCTCTTTTCTGTTGACTTCCTGTGTGTGTTCTTTATTATTACTTTGTTAATTTCAAGAACACATAATGTTCTATCTTTTATTTTATGCTCATTCAGTTCTTGATCTGACTTGGAATTAATAAAATATATTAACTTCTTAGCCCAGATGACTCTATCATGTGTTTTCTACTTGTCAGCTAGAACAAGCTCTTCAAGATCTCTAATTATACTCTTCTCATCTGAAATAAGTACTACAGACTCCCAGACTATTTTCATCACTCCAATAATCTCATTCCAAAGTATATGCTTGGCTTCAATGGACATGTTCCCTTTCAACTTTTCCTTAAGATACTTGACTTCTTCACAGGCTGACTGATAATTTGTTCTATATTTGGCTACAATATCCTTTGATATAACAATTTCATTATCTTTTTCCCTTATAACCTTCATAGTTGTATCAAGATCACTTTGAGCTTTCTTTCTATCAATTTCTGCCATCTTCAATTCTGTACTCAACTGTGATATCTTTGTTGCTGGATCATCAGTTTCAGCTAATAAAACTATTGTGCAGCCATGAGAGTCAATCTGCCCCTGTAGCCTGGTTACTACTTCTTTCAATTTGGCAACCTCTTCATCTTTCTGTATCACCTGCTGTAAAAAATTCTCTTTTTCAGACTCAAATTTTGATACCTCAATTGCCATTGTGTCTTCTCCAGTAGGAAGTTTTAGCTTTTTTCTGAGTACACTTACTTCTGATTCTGCACTTTGTAATAACTTCTGCATAACTGATCTATCAGTGGGGTCTAATCCAATTTTGATAATAATCTTCTTTAATTCTTCATTCTAAGTAGAGAGAGCTCTGGAATTAGCTTTCTCCAGCTTCCTCTGCTTGATCACCTTTGCCAGCATGCTTTCATTTTTGCTTGCAGCTGCACTAGTTTTAGTCAAATCATTAGCAATCAATAAACCAATTTTCATATGTAAATTAATTTTCTCAGGTAAGGGAATCTTCCCAGCATCAACAATCAAATTGACAGTCTTGAAATTGCTTGATGACCCTACTGTCATTTCAGATGGGTGTGAAAAAGAAATCTTCAACTGCTCCTTTTCTAAATCCATAGCAGTCAATAACCTAGTCTGATCAGAGGTGATTTGAGACTCAACTTCAGCGTCCATGCTTTCCCTTATTCTCTGATTCTTTTCAACAATTTGGGCAAAAACTTGTTTAATTAATGGTACCTGCTCACTATCAGCTTCATATCTGGATGGTGAAGCTGGTGTATCCTAAATTTCTCCCAATTGAATTGTCAATCCACACTGTGTATATGGTACTTCTTCACTCATCTTAACCCTTTTCTCAGCTCCTTTCTCCTCAGTGTCATCATTCTTTTCTCCATCTCTTTTATTTCCCTTTTCAGAGATAGCATAAGTTTCAATACTAGTGTAATCATTCCTTGCAAAACCCTTATTAGCTAATTTCTCAATTTCTGGCTCGTTCTCATGAATATAAGCAGAATAACCATTTTCAATCCTTCTTTTAGAAATCACCTGATGTGGGTCATAAGCGCACTTTTCACCCAACAATAAATGCATGTCTTCAAGCTTTTGACTGGCTTCCTTTGCAGCGTGCCTCATATTTACAATGAAAGGTCCAACAATCATGGGTAATTTGAACATATGACCCTTCTTCATTGGTACAAAATGAGTCTGATCAACATTTAAACTCTGCCTAATAAATTCTAAGGCATACATCCTCATGGGAACAAATGTAGGCAGTTTGTAAGTTTCAACCTCGGCCCCATACAACCTAATCTCTAAATAATCTTCAAAAATAAACCAGTACTCATACCTGAAATTGCTACAGAGCTAAAGGAATTCTTGGGCTCTGGGCAGAAAACATGGGGGAGCAATTCCATTCAAAACTTTATAAGCAATTGGTAAATAGTAAGCAGTAAAGTCAAACAACCCCCCATCATTAGGTTCATTCCATACTAGGTCAGTCCAAAACACTATTGACCGCCTTCTCTTATTTGAATCCATAATATTCAACCCTAAATTCAAAAATTCCTCCACATTTTGATACATGAACAGATATGTAACAACTGAGGGAAATTTGAATGAACCTGTTAAAGTTAAACTCATGAACTGAGAGTTGATATTTTCTTGCCAAAATGATGGGATATCTAACACTACTTCAGGCTTCATCATTAAATCAAAATATTCCAACACTGATCTGTCAATCTGTGAAGAATCCTCTTTCCCAATATTTTTTATAAAAATTGCAAAATAGGTTTAATTTATGCATCAAAGATTTCCAAAGAGAATACCTTTTCATCTAGAGAAAACTTCCCTACTTGTGGCTTCAGGAAGAAAATCATCTGTGTGTATTCTTGCCCTGCAAGACTGTCATAATGAGCTACCAAAGACTCTTCGGTGAAACTAAAATAAGCTTCTGACTCAAGGTAGCAAAATTCTTGACAGATTAACAAGGAGGACACCTGAAACATACCCTCTCCCAAATGGTTCACGACAAAACATTTGCCAGGGTATAAGATGGGTTCTTGGAATACAAGCAGACAACACTCTAGACCTGACAATGGTTGTAAAGACAGGGGAATTATGTTGGTTGAGGATCACCTGTTGATAAAGAGGTAAGTGTTCAACCATGCACCTGGTGTCAAAGATATCTTGCTCTGTGTCCATAAGGGGTATGTGACTTGATGAACCAAATAGGGATGATTTGGCCATGATAACACTTCAAAGTGATGACTGGATTGACTGTAAATGGAGGAGAAGGGTGACTAGGACGACTGAGACAATTTGAACCGAAGTGAACATGTGAAAAAAGAATGGTATTGACTCAATATTTATAGGCGCAGCAAAAAAATGGGGAAAAAAAAATCATTAACTGCTTGACAAGACAATGACTAGACGTGTACGGGACTGACGCAAACAATGACTTGGCTCGCTTGCTGACGTCGTCCTCCGAATGCTTGCATCACCGCGGAGGCACCTTAGGTACGGCGAGTTCATCAACGGTGTGCTACTGCAGTGATCATGGGTCATTGATTTGAGTCAACATGCCTAAGTCACAGTGAATTACGGAGGCACCCCGCAAATTAACTATCGGGCTACTTGTGCCTGCGGGTTCCTCCCGATCCACCTTCATGGGTTGTCGTATAATCTCCGCCCGACAACTTGCATGTTGTTTACAACTGCGGTCAAACCCACCTTTCACATGCTCTGAACCAACATTAGTGTTTTACATATAAATTCCCAATAAATCTTAGTATATGAAATCTTATTTCCCTTTTTCTTTTTCACAATGTTATATAGTTTTTATATTTTTGAGAATGATTTGAAAAATAAAAAGAGATGTGAAGTGAACCACAGCAGAACTAATGGCCCCAGACCACTCTGTTGTATGTATGGGTTGACTTTATAGAGTCCAACTTACTTTCAAAAGTCATTTCAATTATTAGATACTCTTTGAATGGCTCTCACTTACCCTGGTTCATGAGGGATATGGCAAAGGCCAAGAGGTTGATTCTCGATGGAGTTCGATATCACATTGTTTCTCACATATGTTTAGTTTCTAATGTTTGTGTTAAATTATTCTTTTCATCAAGATGGGATGCGAGAATGAGTTATTATTAGCTTTTGGCAAGATATCTGTTCTACCAAACTAAGGTATAAGGATGTAATGTGGGAATGCATCACATTTTCTTGTAATGTAATAAACTCTATATTAATTTATTTGCCATTACTTGATTTGTCCATTGTCTACTTTTTATTAATGGTTAATTTGTGAGTGAAACCCAATTTTTGGTTAAATTTTCACCTCAAATGTACATTAATATTTCGGACTTTGAATGCATACAATACCATTGTTGTGTATTGATTTCAAATATTAAGCAACAAAACTAAAATCTGCATTTATTTTTGTTTTCATTCAATAAAATAAAAATATTGAGTTGATTATTGAACATTAAGCAATGTCTTTCGTTTTCTATTCAATTTCATAGTTTAATGGAAGAAATTCAAATTGAATCATGAACGTGTGATAACATGAGGCCCCTTAGCCCAAGATAAGTGAGAGCCCATTCAAAGAGTATCTAATAATTGAAATGACTTTTGAAAGTAAGTTGGACTCTATAAAATCAACCCATACATACAACAGAGTGGTCTGGGGCCATTAGTTCTGTTGTGGTTCATTTCACATCTCTTTTTATTTTTCAAATCATTCTCAAAAATATAAAAAATATATAACATTGTGAAAAAGAAAAAGTGAAATAAGATTTCATATGCTAAGATTTATTGGGAATTTATATGTAAAACACTAATGTTGGCTCAGAGCATGTGAAAGGTGGGTTCAACCGTAGTTGTAAACAACATGCAAGTTGTCCGGTGGGCTTTCCAGATCTGGAACCCAGGGTTGTTGTATTCAGAAAATTCTTAATAATAAAACCCTCCAACAGCGAGAAGATCGGTTTTCCCGCATTGGGTTTTTCCAGGGACTATTTGTCCAAAAATAATTGTGTCACTTTGTCTATGTGTGCATGAAATTGTTCTAGATCTGGATTGGTGGAGATTTGTTATGTGTTTTGCTTCGATTTTAACCTCGATTTATTCAGTTAATAACTTGTCTAAGTAGGAGGAGCATAACCAAATTAACAGTAAATAATTTTTGCATAAAGTGTAAAAATTCAGAAATTTCCATATGGTATCAAAGAAATTGCAGATCTACGAGGGTCACCAGCAAGAATCTGAAGGTTCTAGCCGTAGGAAGCAGCTGGAAAAACAATAGAAACCCAAATCTGAAGGGACAACGTAGTTTTCAGAGGCAGGTTCACGTAGAGTGAAGGGTGACATTGTCTAACACTATGTCCTAGAAAGCCTCCACAATTACTGCACAGAGGCAGCTCAGAAACAACGCTGGATTAGTCTGAAGCCTGCCAGTGTGATGCAGACCTGAATCTGTCAGATCCAGAAAAGACTGAAGAAAAGCTGCAGAAATTCAAAAGGTGTTGGTGGGGTTAAATTTCTGAAGTGTTCAGATTTTTAGCCTAAGCACAAGTGACAAAGAGCGGGAGGAGATCAACTTCTCAGAGAGTTTCTAGCCAAAAGAAACTTGCAGTTTAATCAGAGGATCAAAGGGAACTGAATCATAGTTGATTTGGCAGATTTCCAAGGAGGGAAATCAATTGTCAGAGGGAGTAGAAGGTGCTTGTTTCACCAAGGGCCTTAGATCCATTTCTCTAGCAAAAGAGAAAAGGAAGTTCCAACACATTATGAGCATATGGCTCCTCATGGACTACGTGATCAGGCACGCTGGATGGCCTCTCAAACTTTTCAATTTGGAAGGCAAGGATCCTAATATTCCTTGAGGCATATAATCTTAGAGGTCATGCAGAGCAAACTCTAGCCACACCAACATATCCAGATCTGCTTCGGAAGCATAAGAAGGTTGTTGAGTATGCCAAGCGGTTGATTATGGATGGAATTAAGGATCATATTGTACCACACGTAGCTGAGAAAAAGACAGCTAATGAGATGTGGAAGGCCTTAATCTCCCTGTATGAGGGAAAATATGTCCAAAGGAAGATGTTGTTGGAGACACAGATGAGGTCATTCATGATGGCCAAGGGAGAAGACATGGAGCATTTCCTCTTCAGACTGCAGTCGATCACAGATCAGTTGACTGCAACGAGTGCTAAGGTGGAAGACGATGTGATGGTCAGGATTGCCCTCAATGTAGTCACGGATAAGTGGGAAACCTTTGTCCAAAGTATCTTGGGCAGAGCAGACCACCCAAATTAGGACAGCTTGTGGTCAGTTTTGCGACAAGGGATCAAACAAAGTGAAGAAGGAAGATGAGGAAGATGCAGCCTTGGCATCAAAGAGGCAGCGAAAGAAGAAGAAGGATCTCTCAAATATCAAATGCTTCCAGTGTGGTGAAATGGGACATTTTGCCAGCAATTTTCTTTAGAAGAAAAAGGACAAGGAAGCTTATTCTTCCAAAGTTGTTGTGCAGATGACGAGTCAGAAGATGATGCAGCCATGAGCGCTCATGAACCACGAAAGTGGGGTGACATTGATATGTAGAGGAGATACATAGAAGTAGGGCGGGATCCTTCAGAAACTCATCTCTTGGATCACATGCGAGCTATGGAAACCTTAAGACAGTAGTGGGACAAGTGGGGCAGTGGGTGCATAGATCACAGATGAAGCAGAGGCAGATCTGAAGACTGGGAGGAGCAGCACATAGCAGAGCAACAACAATGTAGAAGAAGTATTGGCGCAGAGGATGATGTGACTTCAGCAGCGCAGAGCAGAGCTGCTTACACATTGCAGAGCTGCAGCAGCGCAGAAGACTTCAGAGGGACAACACATTGCAACAACAACGTGAGAGATTTTAGCACAAGGGGTTGATGTGACTTCAGTAGTGCAGAGGGACTCTGCTTACGCAGTGCAGAGTTGTAGTTGTGCATCATCCTTCAGATGCCAGCATAGATCTGTAGCCTATGGAGCTTAAGTGATGAGGATACAACCCATCTGACTTGTCTGTCAAAGATTGGGCAGGAGATTCAGTTGTTTCTTTCAACAACTGAAGTTGCAGTGCAGCAGATCAGTAGTGGCAGTGCTATGAGTAGCACAGATGCAACATCTTGAGAGGGAGCTGCAATACAGAGGTTGCAGTGGCAGTGGCAGAGTCATGGGCAGTAGTACAGAATGGCAGCGTCAGTGCAGAGTTGAGTGGCAGCGGGCCAAGCATTGGCAGCACAGAACTAGTGCCCAAATTCATGTAATGCATAGTGTGATGTATTGCTAGAGCACACCCTTGATGCTAAGGAGTGTTGAGATTTTGTGTATTTGGGGTAGAATCAGTTGTGCTCTAACTCCCAAATTTTGTGGAAGGACTAGAGTACACTTGATCTACAAGACCCAAAAATTGATTTGCGAAATTTCATCTAGTTTAGGAGTTATTAAATTAATTAATTATTTTAATGTATTTCCTAAGTTAAAACTTAGGGAACTTAAATAATTAAAGTGAATTTAATTAAACATGTGATGAAATTGTCTTAAGTCACATGGATCAAGCTTTCCTTTAATCTTAGCCATTGATTCAAAATTTGATCATGTCCGTTGGTTTCCCAACGAGAAAAGTATAAAGGAAAGGCTTGGGGTCATTTGAAAAGACACACAGAGACAAAGCACTAAAGCTAAGCTGAGATTCTAGAGCGAGTTTCCTAAGAATTCTCAAAAGTGTTTCAGCTGCAGAGAGGGGAATTTAGGCCAAGGGGATGATCTGATCCCAGGGTCTAGAATCAGCAAGAGCTAGAGATCAGCTCAGAGAGGCATTGTAGAGAAGTAAGAGGGCAGCACTGTGCTGCGTAGTCCCTCAAAGACAGCGTAATTTTCTGCAGGAAACCCTCAAGGGTTACGTAGATACCCTAAGGGGCAACGTAGGGACTGCGTCACCTAGTCTGGGGTAACATAGCCCTTTCCGGAGCAGTGCTGAGGGTCAGAGGGGCTTCAGAGGCTGACGTAGAGGCTTCAGGAGCAGTGCTGGGGTTTCTAGGCCCTAATTTGGCTGAGTTCTGTAAATCTCGTTTGAGAGTGTGGATCAAATATTATTTTGGCCCTAGATCAACCAGTGAGTTGTAGACCTATTATTTCTCTGTCGGGTTTTCCAGATCTCGAACCCAGACTTGTTATATTCATAAAATTCTTAATAATAAAACCCACCAGAGCCAGAAGACCAGTTTTCCTGCATTAGGTTTTTCCGGGGACTATTCCATAAATAACTGTGTCACTTTGTCTATGTGTGCATGAACTTGTTCTAGATCTAGATTCGTGGAGATCTGTTATGTGTTTTGCTTCGATTTTAACTTGAATTTATTCAATTAATATCTTGTCTAAGTAGGAGGAGCAGAACCAGATTAACAATAAATAATTTCTGCATAAAGTGTAAAGATTCAGAAATTTCCACATTAAGGACCAAGCTCTCTACGACTGGTGTTGAATGGTGCAGATTGGTGCAGAACGGTGCAAGAAAGAAGGACAAGCTCAAGGAGTCATTGGAGAAGTAGTGACAAGGTCCTGGAAGCATTCCTAAGTCAAGGGTCTTAGTCTTGGTCATGGTACTTGTCATTTGAAGATCTATAAGAAGAATTCCTTATAGGTTTTCCTCTCCAAGAGGGAGAGGTTTTCCCTTGGCTCTAGGAGCCTAATTTTTGTGTCTCGTGTATTTTGGTAATTGACTTGATGAAAGACTAAATAAGCTAAAGAAGAGAAGATATAAGTAAGCTCACAAGTAATTATCAAGAAGAGAATTTGAATTAATCACCAACCCTCTAAATTCTCAACATCTAGCACTTTGGAAGTAAGAAAGAAAAAACCCCAGATGTATGGTTTCTCCATGTCTTTGCATTTCCATGTTTTTTTAAATAAATTTGTGACAATATTTTGGTCAATTAATATCCATTGATTTTATCCTATTACTACACTAGTTAGGAGAGCCTTACTTGATCTTCGGTTATATACTCTTGCTAGATTTCAATTTTGATGTTTTTTCTATTCTCCTAACAAAAGGTTGGGGTGAGCTTATACATCTATAAGGAAGCATATTCAAGAAAAAAATGGACTCAATTTCCCTATGGTAGGGCAATCAACATTTTTTTTCAATCAACTTTCATATTTTCCCTTTCATTCAATTCTTTAGACAAGTTTGGATTTTCAAGTTTACTATCTTAAGTAGCTTGCTCTATATAGGTTTGGGTTTAATTATTAAATCATATATATATATATATATATATATATATATATATATATATAATTTTAAACCATGGTGAATCAATAACTTGTTGGGGTAGATCATTCCTTAGGAAAAAGCGGCACCATACATAAGATCGAGCTCCAAGAAAATGGTAGGGTTTTAGTTTTCTGGTTTCAGTAGGGTTTGTTTTTCCTGTTGTTGTCTCAGGTTCTCTGCAACTTCTAACAACTGTTTATGGCTGCCACTTCTGGGGGGGGGAGAACCCCTCCTACAGAAATATTATGATTGGAGAGAGTAGCGGTCAGCCTCCCCCTAGTTCTGCTGGTCCAGTACTTGGGGCCCAATGGCAGGCCCAGCAGCATGGTCAATGTCTGCCTAAAGCATTGAAGAAACCTCGTTTTGTTATTCCTCCCAATAAACTTGATTGGTATCGTGGGTATATGAAGGATCACGCTTTGATTTGTAAGTTCATTGGTATTTGGCCCACTGAGAAGGATCTTTTGAAATGGATTCATCTCAAGTGGCAACCTAAAGGGCATCTCCATATTAAATTTGGGGCCTGAGGTTTCTTTACTATTATTTTTACCAATCTTCTTGATAAGGAACGAGTCTTTGAAGGTGGTCTATATTTCTATCAAAACGCTGGTCTTTTCCTGCGTCATTGGGAGGAATGTTATAACCCTGACAAGGAACAATTTTTGTCTGTTCCTATTTGGGTTCGCTTATTTTCTCTTGCTATTGATTTTTGGGACCGTAAAATTTTGGAGGGCATTGGTAATTCGCTTGGCCGTTTTGTTAACATTGCTGAGATGACCCGCAGAGGGCGTTATACCTCTTTTGCTCGTATCTGCATTTACATGAACATTTTTGAACCTCTTCCTGAATCTATCGACTTGGAATATGTTGGCGAGCTTTGGCAGCAACCACTTGATTATGAACATATTCCCTTTCGTTGTCGTCGCTGCCATGAATATGGGCACCTGTACAAGACGTGTCCTCTTAATGACTTGGATGCTAACCCTAAACAGTCAAAGCCTGAATCTGATACAGTTAAAGAGGAAGAATTTCAGCGTGTTCCCACTAAGAAGAAGCAATCAGGCCGTGGTCAGGCTAGTGCCTTTGTACCTGACAAAGTGCCTCGCCAGTCCTCTAATCGGTTTGATCTTTTACAGGAACAGAGTCAAGGGGATAATGTGTAGGAGCCAATGGTGGATGAGAGTCTGCCTCCTCAGCAGGCCCCTCGGACGATAGCTAAGCATAAAGCCCCTTTGGAGCATTTGGACATTGATGGGTCACAAGAACAACAGGAGGCTCTGGAACAGGCAGAAATGGAAATGGATGTTCACAAGGATGACCTTACTAAGGAGGAATTACTCATGAAGCGCTTGCTTAATGATTGGAATAACCTGGACGATCGTTTCATTCCGGACAACGAAAAAGCTCTGTATAAAGAGACATTTGAGCGATATCTTACGATACAGGCCCGTCGAGAGGTGGAGGCGGCTAACCAACAACAATCTGTCGATGTAACTACATTACCGTTATCTCAACAGGGCACACAGTCGAGCCAAGAACCCCCTCAGAAGGTTACGTCAGGTAAGAAACATGGGCGCAAGACCCTGCAAGAATCTATTCAGTTGGTTGGTGAGATGTTAGTTAACTCTGGACACATTGTGCCTATCTCCACGATGTTCCAGAAACTTAATAAATATTCCTCATGATCATACTTTCCTGGAATATACGTGGCCTTCATAACAAAGGCAAGCAACGACACCTTCAGGCTCGAATTTCTTAGGACAAGCCCCATATTATTCTCCTTCAGGAGACTAAGTTATCTGGGGACAGATTAATGACTATTGCTTCACGCTTAAAACCGTATTATGAAGTTATGGCTATTGATGCTCATGGTTCTGCTGGAGGCATTGCTATTTTATGGAATCCTTCCGATTTAGAGACTAATGGATGGTTTGGACTGCCTCGTATGCTTACTGGTAGATTTCGGCAACTTGGTACTAAAGACTAGTTCTCTGTTTCTTCCGTTATGGCCCTCCTATTCCCGGGGAACGTTTGGAGTTCTTAACTAATTTTAGGGCTCTTAAGATACTTATTCCTGATATGTATTGGATTGCGGGCGGTGATTATAATATGATTGCTAATCTTGATGAGCGCAAAGGTGGTACTGGGCGTTAAGCTCAGGAAATACAGGACTTCACCACCCTTATTCACGATATGTCCCTTGTTGATGTTTCCACCACTAATGGTAAATATACTTGGAATAATCGTCGTGGTGGCAACCATCAGATTGCCTCCCGCCTTGATCGATTTCTTGTGTCTGAAGATTTTGTTAGTCTTGATATTTTTTATGAAGCTACTATTGTGCATTGTCTTGGATCTGACCATTGGCCTATTCGTTTGGAGGTGGATGTTAAACTTAAACAGAAGAAGCGTCCTTTTCGTTTTGAGCGTTTTTGGTTACGCGATGCTTCCTTTTTACCGAAAGTTCGTGGCTGGTGGGAGGGGAGTCGACTGGTTGGTCGCAATCGTATGCACACCTTTCAATTGAAACTCAAGGATTTAAAACAAAAAATTAAGGTTTGGAATCAGACAGAGTTTGGTAATATACACAAGGAAAAGCTTAAACTCGAAGGGCTTATGCAGCAAATTCAGCATCAGATGATCTTGACTGGGCATACTGCTGATCTTATTCATGAAGAGGGCCAGGTCCTTGGTCAATTGGAGGAACAACAGCAGCAGGAGGAGCTACTTTGGAAACAGAAATCCCAGATTCGTTGGCTTCGGGAAGGAGAACGAAATACTAAATTTTTTTCATAAAGCCATGATTCAGCGCCGGCAACATAACTGCATTTTTTCGCTTAAATCGGCAGATCGGACCGACATATTGAGCATGAGGCTATGGAACATGCACTTGTTTCTCAATTTTCAAACATCCTGCACGAACCTAATCCAGATCGTTTGGATGCTATTGCTAGAGTCTCTTCAGTCATTCCAAAAGTGGTGACTCGGGAACAGAACTTGGCGTTGCTTCGGCAAATTACTTTTGCTGAGGTTGAGACTGTTATTAAGGAAATGCCTCGGAATAAAGCGCTTGGCCCCGACGGTTTTATTGTAGAATTTTATCAAGCTTGTCGGCATTTTATGGGTCCTGAAATTGTTGAGCTAGTTGAAGAATCTCGTCGACTTCGTCAAGTGTTTCATGGTCTCAACCCTACTTTCCTTACTCTTGTTCCAAAGTCGGCCAACTATGATACTCCGTCGGGTTTCCGTCCTATTTCATTATGTAATGTTATTTATAAGATATTGTCTACGATTATGGTCAATCGCTTGAAGCCTATTTTACCAGCTTTGATTTCACCTGAACAAACTGGTTTTGTCAAAGGGCGCCAAATTCTTGATGGTATTATTACAGCTCAGGAGGCTATTCACTCCCTTCGTCAGCTTAAAGCAAAAGGTATGCTGATTAAGCTTGATTTAGCTAAGGCTTATGATAGTCTTAATTGGACTTATCTTCAGCATGTTCTTCTCTCCTTTGGTTTTGATGTTCGTTGGGTTCAGTGGGTTATGTCCACCATCTCCTCTACCCACTTCTCTATCTTGTTAAATGGTTCGCCTTCACGTTCTTTCCATGCTACAAGGGGGCTACGACAGGGTGATCCTCTTTCACCCTTTCTTTTTATTATTGCTGCCAAGGGTCTTGGCCGCCTTATTCATCAGAACGTCCGGGCTGGCGCTGTGCATGGGCTTCGTTTATGGGGGCCTCAGGTAACTTTGTCACATCTACAATTTGTTGATGATACTCTGTTATTTTGCCAAGCTACTCTTAAGGAATGTAAAGCAATTTTTATGCAGTCTTCTGGGATGTTCGTCAGTAAGGAGAATTCCAATGTTTTCTTTTTTAATACGCCCCCTCAATCCCAGTGTTTTCTTACTCGGACTCTTGGTTTTACTGTGGGTGGCTTTCCGTTCAAGTATCTTGGTATGCCATTATCGGACACTGTGACCAGAGCTAGTTGTTGGACAAGCCTTCTCACTCGGCTTCGTAAACGTATCCTTAACTGGTCTTTTCGAGCCCTAAATCTCCCTAGCAGGGTTATTCTTTTGTGTTCTGTTCTTCAAGCAATTCCTATTTACCAATTATCTGGTATGGTTTGTCCTCATAAGACCAGTGTGGAGCTTGTTAGTCTTTTTACGAAATTCCTATGGCAGGGTGTTCAGTTTAAGCGGAAATGGGCTTTACTTTCCTGGGAAAAACTTATCTTACTGAAATCAAACGGTGGGCATGGTTTGCGAGATCCGTTTATTCTCAACCAAGTTATGGGTGCTAAGATATGGTGGCGGTGGTTGCAAGGTGGCGACGCTCTGTGGCAGAACATTTGGACTCGTAAGTACCATATGCCTCTTACAGTT
The DNA here is from genome assembly GCA_034641835.2 of Pinus albicaulis. Lineage (NCBI taxonomy): Eukaryota > Viridiplantae > Streptophyta > Pinopsida > Pinales > Pinaceae > Pinus > Pinus albicaulis. Next base: position 468,594,342 of record CM076569.1, read on the forward strand.
CATGCACGTCTTGGGTGCTCTACTATTCAACGTGGTTCGGGGATATGGAATCTTGCCTCTGCTAATCGCCATCTCATCAGACAACATAGTTTTTGCGAGATTCGTGATGGTTCTCTTGCAGGGTTTTGGGAGGATTCCTGGCAACAGCGGGAGAAGTTGTTCACCCAGCTTGACTTGGCAGAGATACTTTTGTTCATGCGCAGTCCTACTTGTCAGACAGTTCAACATTATTGGGACTTCGAACCTGATGCTTTCTGGCGAAAGTGGAAAACTAAGGCCAATTGGCCACATGCCCCGCATACGCAGCAATGGCATAATTTTGATAAGGAACTTTGTACCCGGAAGCTTCTTTTGCAAGATGACCCTGATATTTTGCGCTAGGGGTATAGTTCGAAGGGTATGTTTTCGATAAAGGAGGCGTATCACTTGCAAGCTTGCCATTCGTCTATCCCTGCAAATCGGTTATGGAAGAAAATCTGGGGCCTTAAGCATTGGCTGAAGATTGAGCATTTTTTATGGTTAGTTGGTCATGGTCGCATTCTGACTTGGGATCAATTGCAGCGGCGAGGCCTTTGTGGACCATCTCAATGTGTGTTCTGCCATTCCTCTTTTGAAACCATGGAGCACTTGTTCAACACTTGTCCTGTCATGGACTATCTCTGGACTAATGTTCATCAATTGTTTCAGCAAACTGACAGACAGGTCGCTAGCATCCTCCAGACCCTTCTTACATGGCGTAAGGGGAATTATAAAAGCCCTGTTGTTAACAGAGCATGGGTTCTGGTTGTTGGTTTTCTCCTCTGGTTTCAGTGGAAAGAGCGAAATCGTCGAATTTTTCAGGGTTGTTGTCGTCCTTCTCAGGACACTTGGCACCTTACTATGCAAGCCATCCGGGAGACAATTTTGGTTCAAAAGTGGGATCACGAGGACTGGGTGGTTTCAATTTCGGAGCGGCGTATCCTTCATCACCTTAATCTTGCTGAAGAAATGGTGGCACCTTCATGTTGGAAACTAGTGGCCTTACCGTCCCAGATTCGTAGTATGTTTGTTCGTCCTCAACCGGGTTTTATTAAATTGAACTACGATGGTGCTTCTAAGGGTAATCCAGGGCAAGCTGGTGCAGGTGGTTTATTCAGGGATTGCTTCGGCACGACTTTGTGCGTCTATGCCACTGAGCTGGGGTATGCTACGAACAATAAAGTTGAATTGCTTGCTGTTAAGGTTGGCCTTGCGATTGCTCAACGGGAACACTACAATCGGCTTGAGATTGAGGGGGATTTCGCCATGGTCACGGGCATCCTCACTAAACTCATACATGGTTTAAATTGGGATTCTATTGCTAAAAGTTGGCGAACTGCCAGAATTATCCAAGACCTTCAACAGCAAATTCGACATATAGAATACCTCATACCTCTGCATGTTCGACGAGATGGCAATCAAGCTGCTGATTTTCTTGCCAATCGGGCGAGTCGTCATGCTCATGGCTCTGTGGATGAGTTATGGCGTCGGGAGTCGTTGCAAGTTATGCCGACTCTACATACTATCTTGACAAAGGATCTGCGTGATGCTTCTCTGGACTCTGGTTCTCCATGCTCGGTTGGAGATGTACATCGAACTCTGGGCGGCTCATTGAACACACACTCTTACATGAGTGCCTTCATTGATCGGGGTAACGTGGCTCTAGATTGTCGTAGTGGTAGTGGGTCTACTGCACCAGTACTAACACCATGTGGTGGGCACATGCAACGGGCTTATGTGGCTTTTCGACGGGATGTTCACCAACCTCTTTCTTGAATGATCATTGCATGTTGTTGCTTCCAGCTGGATTGTCCAACTCATTTGTCAGGGCTTTCTTGGGAATTGTGTCGATGGTGCGGGATTATGTTATCCCAGAATGTTTACCTCTTCCTTGTCATTTGTTCCCTATTGTCTTTTACTCTCCTGGGTGTTGGTGTCTGTAGCGGAGGTGTCGTGCGCCAGGGTTACAAGGTGACGGAACGTTCCTTGGGTTGGTATGTATCATCTTTGCTATTTCTTCTCACCATGCGCCTGCGGATTTATGCCATAGTTTTTTTTTAAATGTTGTGGGAATGGCGGTTTGGAAGGTTTTGGTTGGAGTTTTTGCCGCAGAGGTTATATGCTTACAGTTGCTATGCTGCTCTGTTTCTTTCCCTTTTGCCTCGCAATTTGTCTGGCCTTCTGTCTCATTACTGGGGTCTTCTTATAAATTACATGCATGCTTTCTCGCTGTGGGGTTTGCTTTGTGGTTCTGATATTCCTCACCCCATCTGTGTATGGGTGTTCTGTTGGGATTTTTTGGCTTATCATTGGCGCCTTTTGTATTGGGTTTTCCTTATCAGTCGCATGCATGCCTTCCTGCTGTCGGGTTCGTGTTATGGCTCTGATGTTGCTTCAGCCAACTGTCTATTGGTGTTGTGTTGAGGTTTTGCGGCTTATATTTGGGACCTTCTGTCTCATTGTTGGGGTTTTTCGCGTTGCGGCTCTGCAGTTACTCACGCCATCCGTATAAAGGTTTCCTGCTGGGGTTTCTCGAATTCTAGTTGGCGCTCTTTTCCTACATGTTCTCAGTTGGGATTTCTTCTTTCTCGGACTACTTTCCATGTCCTTCTATGGTGTTTTGTTGATCGGCTCTGACCTAGTTGCATAACTGGTTGCTCTTCTTATGCGTCATTTGCCTTGCGCGGGCTATCGGGCCTTTTCTTTGCCGTTGTTGCTGAGTATCAATCTCTTGTTTTTTCAATGGTCTCTTCTTAGCTGACCCCTTTTTCGCTCTCAGTGGAAGTGTTCACAGCTCGTTTCATTCCTCTTTCCATGGCTCGCTGTGGCCGTAAGTCAGTTGGCAGCTCCAGTGCACAGGCTTCTGCTGCTCCATCTTGGAAGTGTGGATGTAAGCCGCTTGAAAAACACCTGGAGCCTTTGGCTCGTACTTTTCTGCACGAGATACCTCCTTGTGTTCGTCAACAGGTCTTTAATTGGGAATCTGAAATTTTAGATCATCCTACTGCTCAGACTGATTTGGTTGATGAAGACATGCAACGTGTTGCTCCCGACCCTGGTCATACCAGGGGGCGCACCTCCTTATATCAGCACACTTTGTGCACCTATTGGGTCATTAAGTGCCTTCTTGCTAAGGCCATTGTCTCAATTCCAGAGCCTAAGTCCGATTCTAAACTTGAGACCATGATTGCAGACATTAACAGGAACATTCAAGACATCAATTTGCGGCAGCTGCATCAATATACTCGTCTTTCTAGGTTAGAAAAGGAGGTTAAAGCTCTTGCTCAGCGCCTTGTGGAGATCCCTGGTGCTACTGCTACTGCACCTGCTCCTGTGGATTCTGAAGAGGATTGATTTTCCTTCCTGTTCTTAGTTTTATTTGGACTTGTTGCTCTCGGCTTTATGTAGGCTTCTTTAGTATCTTTGCTATGATTTTGGACATCCTTTGGTTATTGTATCATCTTCAGTATAGACAGTTAAGACTCTTGTTGTTAAGACTATTTATGTTCTGGATGAATTATTTTGAACTTAGATGGCCTAAATACGTAGTTTCCTACGCGCAGGTTACGGTCTAGTTCTGTAATTTTTGCCCCTTTTGCTCGGCATTAATTAATAGAAAATCGCAGGTACTACCTCAGCTTACAAAAAAAAACTTGTTGGGGTATATCTATATATACTAGGAATTTATGACTTAGTAAGAACAAAGACTGTACGTCACCGGGTGCCTACTAGTGGAGCCTTATCACAATGGGCCAAAAAGGTACCCCATGAAATTTGAAACCAGGTGGAGGGGATATTATCTCATTGTGCCAACCACTCGATCATTCCAAAAAGAAACAAAATCTTTAATATAACTTGAATTAAAAGGAATCAATCTAAGGTTTTAAAATTTCAAATTATACACAACTCATGGCACTTCTTTTCATTCAATAACTAACTTGGATCAGAACATTCGATACATAAGGTAAAACTGGAACGTTCTATCACGTGCTGCTCTTAACTCCAAGCTTTCACGCATTTCTGAATGGTATTTAAAGGTGGAGTTATGCTTTTAAGTATGGAACATCCCTCACGTTAAGTGGAGTGTTACACTTACAGGCTCTTGATTTATTTGTTTTCAATCTGAATGATAGCATATGGATATTAAACGATGCGTACTATGGTATGATGAACGCAAGTCTTTTCAACGTTTGGTTTCACATGTATTCCGGAATGGTATTTGAAATAAATCAACACATTCAAATCCCCTTTTGGAGGAAGGCATTGCATTTCTTACTACACTGGTCAAATTTTACTTTTGTTCACATTTCCCAGATCCGTTTTTTTTCCTATGCCTCACTAGATCAGTAAGTCTGAAATAAATGCTTATGGTATCACTTGGATGCATTAAGCAAGGATTAACTTACTAACGTTATTCTTTCCTCCCACGTATCAAACATCTCAGACTGGAATTAAGCCTTAAAAATTAACATTTTTCCTGAAAATCAGAATTAACTTAGCAAACCTGGCATTATTTTATGTCAATGTTCACTTCTTCCTGGGCATAATTCATGTGATGATATAACTCATGCACAATGTGTTCTGCTTACTTAGCCATGAGATCAATTCTAGCATAATGTTTCAGATTATTATAATGGATATATGATGACCAAATAAACATCATTGATGCATCAAATCTGTAGCATTAACGCTTGAATATTTCTAACTTATGCTTATCATACCATAGTTTGGTATGTGTCATAATAGGAATCAACAATTCACAGTTCTGATCGTATTTGTGGCATTCTAAATTAATTTCTTACTAAATACTGGCATTATTCTTAGAATTTATCTATGGAATGATTTAAGTTTTACAACACCTTCTAGATGCTTCATTAATGAATGCTATCTATAAACGAATGCTACTTATAAATGCAATATCACATTTATGTTATGATCTCATGGCATATCATGGTTAAATGGAATATATAGTTGTTAACATGTGTAATGAACCTTTCGATAGAATTAACCTCTCTTTTATTACTAATACAAATTGGTAAGTACTCTCAATGCTTGAATATCATAATTCATCTTGGGTCACAACATCTTGGAACTTTATCATTTTTTCCCAACTTTACAATATTTGTTCAAAGCTCCCTTGTCATACCTTTGGTTGCATCTCCTTCAAACTGATTTAGTTATAAAAGACTAATCCTAGTCTTGATGTCTCCCCTATATCAACGATAGCCTTGATGTCTTCACTATATCACAAATAGCCTTCGGGATTAGTTCCACGGAATTTCCCTTTGATTTGTTGGATATTCAAAATCTAAAAAGTGGATTGAATCATTAAGTGACAGTGACCCACTTGATAATCTTTTTAGGTTTTCACCTCGAGTGAAGTTAGGGCTTTTTCTTCTTTTTTAGGCTTTCACCTCGAGTGAGGTTAGGGCTTTTCTTCTGCGGAATGTTTAAGTGACCACCATTCATTATTTTTTTTCTTCTTAAAAAAAACTTTTATTTTCAAAACTTTTGGAGCATTCATTATCCTAGTTTCTTCTTAAAAAAAATCTTTTATTTTCAAAACTTTTGGAGGGTTACTAGTGGAGAACCCTCATTTGAAACGTTGTGGATTTTGTGGATTTTTTTTAATAAATATTAGGCGGATTTTCAAGTATTTGTAGTCAACAATTGTATATATCACCCTAGAATTATTTACATCTCTTCAAGGGAATATTTAGTTGGGATATTTAGTTGACCCATGTGCCCCAAAAAAATATAGTAAACACTAGTCTTCTCTTTTAGTCAATCAAATTTATATTTCTTTAAAGTAAATTTAGGGTTTTGTTAAACTTACATTTAATTTTCAATGATTAAAAGCCTTAGACATTTAGGGATTTCATGCATTATTTTTACCTAAAAATCTATGATTTTCTTCATATTCTTCATCTAAATATTAAGGTTTTTGTTAAGAACCATGTGCCTAATAAATGATAAGTAGTCGTCGATAAATATAGTTCACTTCAAGGGGGGACCTCTTTTACAATGGATATAGTGTGAGACAAGATATGAAGATCCTCATACTAGCTCCCCTTGGTGTGTGAGAGACAAAAAGTACAATTACAATGAAAGTTTTTAGCTGCTCCTAAAATAACAAATAAATCAATAATCAATACTTATTAGGGCCTTAATATAGGGGTTTAAGGGCCTTAACATAACCCCCTCTTTTAAAAAAGTTTTCCCTCAAAGCTTGTAATTGAGGTTGTTTCTTCATGGACTACTCATTTTCCCATAGAGCTTCTTCTATAGCCATATTTTTCGACTTGATTAGGTACTCTAGTCATTCTATTCAAAAGAGATAGATAATATTGATCCATAACTTTATTTTATTCAAGAATCAACTTCCCTTCATCTAAATCTAGAAGTTTTGTTTGCATTGGCATAGTTTTCCCAACAAACATTTTTTAGACAATATACATGGAAAGCATTGGGAATTTGAGAAGGCGGAAAATTTAACTCATGCCAATCTAAATCTAGAAGTTAGACTCAGAATTTGGGATTCTCCAAGGAACTAGATGCACCTAGAAATTAAGCTTTGGCCCATCCAACTCATTTCTCAAGGAGGTAAATTTTTTTTGGAGATTTGTGCAACAGTTATCAATGGATAAAATTATTTTGGCAAGGATCAAACCTTGGATCAAGTCAAACTAGTCATTTTTCCACTTGGAGGGGGTCTAGAACTCTCATTTCCCTATATAAGGAAGCATAAGGCTCCTCATTAGGAAAATCACATGATGAATCCGAGTTGGGCCTTGTAATGAAAAATCTTAAGCAAGTTGTGAGTCAAGCTACTGGATGTAATTTCTTTTTTGCACTAACTAAATCAAAGAGTTTGGGGGTTTATCTTGCGACGGTGTTCCTTTTTCGCTTCTTGTGGTAATGTTATTCTGAATCGTGCTCTAATTCTCCACTGAATATAACTATTTCAGTTACTATTACATTTGCCAGTGGTTGGATTATCTATTTGCACATGTATCTTGCATTAGGTAATGAGTTTAGAAAAGTGTTTTAGTTCACTCGATCTAGCAAGTCTCTTTAGATCTTGAGGGTTTTAACATGTATCTAGCCCATTATGATCTAATAACGTCATAATTTTCAAGTGTGTATACATTATACAATATTTAGATCTTGGGCATTAGGAAAGTCTTCTGTTGGACCAGCCAACTCCTAAGACAAGAGGTTTAAAATCTCATCGTGTTAAATTTTCCAAAGGCTTGTCTAATGATTTGTGTGTAGCAACTTGACCATAACATAAAATTAAATTAAATTAATCTTCCTCATATTATTTTCGAAATTAAATTGGGCAATAAAGTTTGATCCACTTATTAGAATATTGTTAATAATTTTGTAAAAATATTTTACTAACCCTTTGTGTTTTATTCTCAGAGTGTAAATAATTAGAGAGGTGTTACTTTTCATATTTGAATATTATTTATAAAAAGTGGAGGATGGCTAACCTTTTGTGATTTTGCAAGTGCTTTGTCACTATATCAAAGGCTAATTCGATTTTGTGAAGGATCGGGCCCTCGCCTAGCCTAGATGACTAGGGTTTGGGCATCTATTCAACTTCAAGGGAGTCTTCCAGTTGATTGGAAGAGGTCTTCCAGTTGATTGGAAGAGGTCGTCCAAGTTTTGAGGCCATATCTAGCCTCTAGAGACCTAGATCTACCATACCCTGGTCTCCAATCCCCAACACTCAACCATATTGTGGAGGTCGCAATCCCTAGAGGGCTAGTTTCACTGCAAGATCAAGGATTTACAGAAGGGTTTGTCATTTTAACGCTTTGCAAGCAAGTTTTGGTTCTTACAATCACATTCTCGGTCTTAAATGTGACTTATATTCTTGCTTGAAGGTAGCCTCAGGGGTTTGGAAACCATTTTGGCTTGGCCGTTGGCCTAAAAGGCCCTTTTAAGCTTAGACACAAAGGATTTGAGGCCTAAAAGCCCTAGCTACTAGCATATTTTTTCCTTTAAGTAATAGTTGCAACCCCAAGAGGGTCTCTATACCCTAGCCGCAGTAATTAGGAGGGAAATCAAGTGCTTTTAAATAAATTTTTGACTAATCTCCTTGGGTTTGTATTCATAATTCTTATTATTGATTCTCATTGAAAATTTGTCAAGTTTGGTGCTAATACGTGTATATGCAGGCTTCTCATCATTTGAGCAAGGGTTTTGGTGGGTTAGGAATCACTTTCAATCAATAATCTTGCCCAGCCGCAAGCTTATTAGGCCTCTCTAGCCTTAGCTGCAGCCTCTCCCTAGGTATTTCATGGTGGTATTTTGATTATTTTGCTAACCCCTTATTATTGCAAGAGTATTCTGAAGGATTGTGAGGGTTTTGGCACTTGTTTTTAGCCTAAACATTACAATTTGAGAATTAAAGTTGACACACTAGTCATCTTGGCTTGGTTGCAGCCTTAGAAGTCTCCTGTATCCCTAGCCAAGAGGGTTTGAGGGTCTAAATCATATCATTTCAGAGGCTAACTATTGTGGTTGTAGGTGTTTGTAGGAGCTACATAGTATTTAGCCTATTCATTGTCCTTGGTGTCTTAACTTGGCGTAACAATCATTGGAGGAAGACCCCAAGCCCTTGTGGGCTTGTTTTGATCTTGTTATCCATCCTTGGTTCACTATCATAACATAATAAAATATGAAGCAAAATCTACAGTGGTCTAATTGTTATCAGCCTACTTTTCTACCCCTAGATCACTGGCCCTTAGCCCTTATGATCAGTTGCATTTTTCATGACTTGAGGTGACTTATTTTCCCAGTTTGACACTTAACCGCGCCCTAGCAGGCTTCTGCCCTTAGTTTAGGGCCTTCAGCCACGACTTGAGCCTCTTGTGCCCACGGCTAAGGCCCTCATCCCTCTGTTTTGAGCCTGCGGTCAAGGGAACTTTCCTAAATGACTCAATCCCTAGGAGATCAACTCGATTACTCATTAATTCGAGTTGGCCAAGACTCATCCATTAGAAGTTTCTCTAAATTCTCGTCATCTTGAGCGTCAACATTCATCCTCCCAGGACCTGTCATTTACCTATTTATACTAGAACGTTTGAGAGGGTCAGGATAGTATGGAGAAACTTTATATAGTCGAGGGAACCATATTGTTGTCACGTTGAGATCTTGATCCTTTTCTGCTATCTTGCTATCACCTTGAGAGCTTGTGAGGTCTTGGTTTCTATGTGAGTGCTCTAAATACTCATCCATCACATCTAGTGGGGAAATTGTGTCGGATCGTGGAGAGGTGATGTTGATCGAAGGTATAGAGGCATTGTATCATATTTTTGAGATTAGTGAAGATCTATGTTCTCTCCCTCATATGATCGTGTTTTAGTTTATGTGATTGTTTTATCATTATATCGATGTTTATCTAACAATCTTCCGAGGAAGATCACTTGTCATCCCTATATGTTTCTGATTATGTGCAGGTATTGAGATCAGAAGCGGATCAGGTAGATCGCTCATGTGGAGCGCAAGAATTCTCCTTCGAACTCAAGATCCGTCCCCAATCTGCGAGGAGGCAAGGTACTTTTCTCTTCCTCTTAGCATAGATCCAATTGCATGTTGCTTGTGAATCATGTGGAATTGGGGATCTTGTATATCTACCTAGTCGTGCTTGTGTCTGTTTGGTGATCTAACAGACACTAGATCACGAAGCAACAACTCCTTACGATTTCGATTGCAACATGACTAGTGCTTTCAATGAGAGCACACTCGCTTTTGTGTCCACTTTGCTCTAGATCCTGATCGGATCCTCTTGTTTATGATCTGCTAAGCTTCCTTGCATTTTTGCGACTGTTTTTGACTATTTTCCAGGGTCATTGCCTCTGTAATTTGATACTTTGTTGGTCATTGAGCGAGGAAATAGGGAATTCCAACTTTGGAACCCTAGCTGCGGCCTTGTAAGGCTCTGCCTACGGCCAACGACCCCTTAACCGCAGGCTAGCAAGCCTATGCCTGCGGCCAGCCGCTTCTAGGCCATTCTGTGCCTGCGACTGAGGCTTTAGCTGATCAGATGTCTTATGATCCTGATCTAATCTTGTTGGATCAGTTTGTTTAAGGTCTTATTTGTTTATCATTGCTTGAGTTTCTTCTTGAGTTTTTGGTTGAAGGCCTTGGATTGGTTTTGAGTTTGATCTCTTGACTTGATTATCAGTTTTGATTGGTTGTATTCAGCATTTGTTTGGATCTGATCTACACTTTACATTCAAATTGTGAGATTGTTCCTCATTTTCATCTTGTTTTGTTGAGTGATATCTTCGGTCGTTGATCATTTGTGTCACAAACAGTGGTGTTGTGACCGGTTGTCCAGCTGTCATCCGATGAAGTTCTTTTTGGAAGTGTTTTGTCACATTGTATCGCTTTCTTTAAGATCTTGTTTAGGCCTCTTTGCCTCTAGGGTTCGGTTTAGTCCTTTGTAGAACATTGTTCCTAGTGAAGCCATTGTGCTGCTGCCCTACCTTGTTTGACATTGTCGTCTTTTGTTTCCACTTTGGCTTTCGTTTTTTATTTCTTTGAGTGTTTTTTATTGGGCTTTGTTTCCCTAACTGTTTTTCTTTTAGAGTGCTTTGCGTTCTTGTTTGGGAGAGTTTCTTTGGTCTCTTTTCTCGGTTTGATTTTTGGTGAGTTTTTGGGTCATTAATTGAAACTAATGGGATATTTTGCATTCAAGAAGAGTTAGTTAAAATTGCATCTTAGTAGGCATTGGTGTGTTAGATAATCTCTTGCCCTCTCGTAGCTAGCATTCATTGAATTGAAAACGTAAAGAAATTCATATAACTACATTAGGGTGACTAACTAAGAGTCCTACACCATTTCAGTTTCACATCGCTTCCAGCTTGTTTGAACAACAACCATTAAAATTAACGAGATAATAAAATCAACTCTATTCGTCTTTTATTTTTACTGGTAGTACACCAACACTAGCTTAGGCTAGGGTCTTGGAAGTAGGAGTGTGAATTAACCACTCCAAGACCACAAAATCAACTTACCAATTGCAGTAGGGAGTAAAATCCATTTGCAGTAGTGCGATCTGGGAAGCCCCCCTCACAAAAGGGTTAAGCATGAGGTCACACTTGGGCTAAGCGGGGTTACATGGCCCATTTCGCTTAGTTTCGGGTGGCGCAATATAGCGGAATTGGCACACATAAAAACAATGTTTATCACTTGGGGACCTCTTGGTAGGTAACTCTCAAGGGGGTTTTGGTCTTGGCTTCTTTCAGGGTTAAGTTTCCTGCCCTTGCGTGTTGATTTGTCCTGCAACTGTTCCCCAGGTCGTGTTATTGTATGTGGTGACCATAGTGGCCTTTCTTTCTAGGGCTCATAAACAGGTGCAGGGTCGGGGTCGTCTTCTCTGTACCCTGGACAAATATTAGTCATACTCTCTCAGTCCTCGTTCCACCCATGCCGAGTTCACAGTTTAAAGTGTTGGGAAGCAGGACGCTAGTATAACTGTTCCACCGCTAGTGTCTTGTATTATATTTGTGTGTGCTATCTTCTAGGAAGTTTCTAGAGTGTGTTGTTTGGTCTGAGTCTGTAGTTTGGCCTTAGGGTGTTTGCACTAACTTAATTGTGTTTTATTTATTATCACCCTGGCTGAATTTCCCCGTCAACGTTCACGACATCTTCAAGGTCTACTTCCTGAACGAAGTGGACTTATTTCTCCTACACAGAGAGTCCTTGTCGGCGCTCGCGACTTAGACCATCACATATTGTTGGAATCTGTGTCTGGCCCCACTAATAGTGATTTGATTTCCATTGAGACTTTGGTGGACGACTCTAATGCTCCTGCCAATCCACCTTTGATTGATCCTTTAGGGCCTACCTTACTGCGGCTGAATCCTGATGGTTCTACACCGGCTTACACTTACGTGCCTTTATCTACCATTTATCCTATGGGCTTCATTACCATCTGCATCAACGATATCGGCTGCCACGACAATGCTGCCACCTCTTAGCGTGGCTATTCCTGCTCTTCCGTCTACGCCTCTTACTTCTTCATGGGGCATTCCACCAGTCTCATCTATGGCTCCCACTAGTTTCCCGAATGTTTTTGTGCCCATACCATCCTGTATGCAGACTACGGTGCCCCAGCCTAGTCAGCCTATAGGTCTAAGAATTTACACACCGTCATTTTCCCAACCAACTATTCCTATTCCTCAGTTATTCATGGTTAATTCTAGGAACCCGTGGGGGCAATCACAAGTTGTCCCTAGTCAACCTGGGGGCAATGGAGCTTCTAGTATGTCGCAAGCTTGTTATAGTTCACTCTTTGGAGAGACGCCACCTGCCAGTACTTTTACTGGAGGGGCTATTTTACTCGGGGGTAACAACGCTGCCAATACCGTCTCTTACGCGGGTCATTCCCCTTATGTCGGTGCTACTACTCAGTCTGGTCCTTCTTTTCACCCTGGGTACAATACCATTAGTAGTCATGCTTTTGGGGGTCCATTGCTCTCTAGAGGTTTTTACCCTAGGGGGAAACATCCATCTACCAGTTACGCTGGCCCGCAACAATCGTTAGTCGGGGCTAACCCTTTTCACCACCAAAACAGACATCCATCGAATCCATTTATGGGGGGACCGCAAGGTTGGTCAAGGGATTCTCCTGCCTATGACCCATTAGTCAAATTCACAATCCATTTTTGTCCTCTCTTGATTTACCAAATCTTGCTAAATTGACTAATGACCCCATCCGTCAGGATCCCTAGTGGCCACCTATCCCTGCTAAGTTACCATCTGATATTCCCAAGGTCGAAGGGAATCCTAGGGAGAATCCGTCCTCCCACATCACCACCTACCATCTATGGTTCTCATCGAATTCATTGGTGGATGATTCTGTCAAAATTCGCTTGTTCCAAAGAACATTAACCCGGGATGCTTCCAAATGGTACATCGAGTTAGATACAGCATCCTACAGTGGCTTTTCCTCTTTAGCTCAAACTTTCTTGACGCATTTCCAGTGGCCAACTCAGTATGATCTCGACTTTTGACCTTTTGTCCAACTTCATACAAGATGATGCCACATCACTGATCACATTCATGAGTGGCGTCGTCGCAAGAAGCTAGTGAGAACCAAGTTACCCGATGAGATTTTACGTAAATGGTTCATTCGATCTGTCCAGCCTAAAATTTCCAAGGATGTGCCTATGTTTTGAGTCGTTACCGAGGAGCAAGCTATTTTAGCTGCCCAACAGTTGGATCTCATATATCCACAGTCGGGTATGCTATACGAAGTATTGCCCAATGCCCCTAGGCCTTCCATTGACCCGCCTAAACCAGTTCCTGGCCCACATGCCACTAGTGTGATTGGTTCTCTTTTCGATCCCATGAGCCAACTTGGTACCCACCTTGGGAAATTGATTGTTACATCTCCAGCCCCAACAAGTGTGTTTGGCTCTGCTAAAGCACCCCCTCCTGAGAAGCCCACCAATGTTCTTACGGTGAAGTCCACTCAACCAAAGAACAACTATCAAACCGATGGTAAAAAGAACAAGAAAAATAAACAACAAAATCAAACTGCCCAGGAATACCACCAACCCAATCCTCAGAGTCAGGGAGGGGGCACCAGTAAGCGTCACCGCAAAGTCAAGTTCCCTTGTAAAATTTCTCAAGGCGATCATCTCACTCATGAGTGCCCTCGGGTGGATGAAGTTCATAGGCGTCTTTCACCACCATCTTCTCAACAACCTATTTTTTTGACTCATCCATTCCCTACACAACCCCAGCAACAAATGATTGCTCAACCTTCTCGACCTCTGCAAGGGGACAACAAGGGGTCACCTTCCCATCCCCCTCACAATTCAATCATCTTTATGTGCAAGGAATATGTCAACGTGACCACGTGAGCTAAGTCCTATGATGTACCTGACTCGAGTCCTCCCTCCAAGGACTCACTATCTCCACCTAGTTCCACTAGACCTCTCACTCTAGGTAATCATATGTAACTAATGTATCGCCCCCCCAATGGTGTTCTCCATAAGACGACACACAATCCTTCTGCCAAGGATGCTCAGCATTATAGTATTGTTGAAGATCTTGCCCAGGCGCCTTGTGCCATGACTGCCTTGGAGGTCTTGCAAAGGTGTCCTCAGTAGCGCAAAGCCTTGTTGTTTGCCATTGGTGGAGTTGACATGTCTGACTTTGGTGTCATCACTTTCAATGCAGAGAAAGATGCTCCTCGTCTTTCCCATTAGATTACTTTCCAAATTATACTGCAAGTTTTCAAAAGAATATCCATTGCACTCTTGTAGATGAGGGCTCTTCCACATGTGTCATGTCCATATCTTCTTGGAAAGCTATTGGCGCTCCGGCGCTCGCAATGTCTAATACCACTCTCCATGCATTTGATGGTCACAATTTCATTCCTAAGGGGGTCCTCCCATATTTCACCATTGAGTTATGGGGTAAAACGGTACATGTCGACGTTGAAGTCATCGACGCTCCTTCAGATGATAACATGTTCCTTGGTCGTAGTTGGTTTTATTCCATGACTGCAGTGGTCTCATGTATGTTTCGTTTAGTTTGCTTTCCTTATCAAGGCAAGATCGTCACCATTGACTAGCTTGACTATTGCGTGCCATCAGCCAAAATTTTCAGAACTGGAACTACCGTACCGCTTCTCGGGAACCATCCTGGTCAATTTTAGAGTCTCCATCTACAAAAAACCTCTCTCAGTTTCTGCAAAGACATCAGGGTTTGGAAATTATACACTCATCTTTGAAGCCTAATTTTCAGAATCTTCACTAACCAGATTTGTGAAAAAATTGTAAAAATTCAACTTGGAGGAGGTCCAGCTTAGCATCCACGTGGCATAATGACACATCAGCACTCTAGTACACTCAACAAATTAGTTGGTTGCAGTTGATAAGGGTTATTAAATTGATTTGTTGAACTATTAATGAAAAAAGAGTCCTTTTTGTATTCAAACTCTGCAAAACAGAAATATCCCTAGGAAGTCTCCAACTAATAGAATCATGTTTGAAATAGGTCTTTGAGGTGGGAATTCGAAGCTAGCAAGGTGGCATATCATTTGTATGAGTCCTCATTCTATAAAGGACTGGGTTTTAGAGTTAGAAAGGGTTGGGATATGTTACGGCTGACTGCTGCTATTGTAAACAGGTTTTTGATCAGTAATAGAGAGAGGCTATTGGTTTCATCCTTCACCTGAGATTCATTTGATACTTTCATGAACAATGTCCTATGTATCTTATTACTTTCTGTCAATATGTTAATGTTTGATTACTGAGAATTCTTTCTTTGTAGGCTCTGACTTGCTTTCAAGCGCTAAACTATTGGATATCTTTCTCAATGTCATGCTTTCAGTGTCTTAATGTTTATTACTCAGAATTCGTGTTTCTCATGCTATGACTTCCTTTGAAAATTTATATATTGAGTAAACCCTGTATGTGTGTATTCTACTTCCATATAAGTATCTACATGCCTCAGCTTCCACAAGGAGAGCCTTTGTCATTGAGATCCATGTCACTGACTCCATAGCCCAATGGTAGCAAGCCTTCATCTTTTCAACCTACAAACATACAAAACCAAGACACAATTCATAGAATTAGCCCTCTATCTTTATCATTAACCAATATCATAAATTACCTATGAGAGAGCCCTCTTCGACTAAAGAGGCTAAGCTTCAGTCAAAAGCTGGTTTGAAACAGTTACACTGAGTTGTCTGATCAGCAGCCAATCAAGTACAATTTTGGTGATAACAGTTGGCGCGAGACTTTTCAAAAGTTTCACTCTTATGGAGGTTTTTCCTCAACTCCCTCCACCCATCGCTCCCTCATCTCCTACCACTGCTCCTATGTATATGATCACTTCTAGCACATGTGGACCCCATAGATCTCCTGATCCGTGGGTGGTGACGCATGTCCCTATAGAGGATGATCAAACTAGTCAGCACCCTCTGCCACCTATTGTGGAAGAGATTGCCTCTACGATAGTCCCATCAATACCTCCTGTCACTGGTCAGAATATCCATCCCAATATGGAATATGATTAGTTTATTTTGCCCACATGGGCCGCCCCTCAACTTGTTCCACGTGACTCCCTTGATGACGAGCCTCCCCGGTTAGTAAACTTGGAGGTCATGGATCTATCCACTGATAATCATAGGGAGGTTACGCCTCTTTCTGCCTCTAATCTCCCCGATTTGGAACATGTAGAGCTCAACATATTAAATCTTGAATCGACCCAAGGAGCATCTCCTCGACCTTCCCTAGAACTGCCACCCATGTACCGAGTCAAGTCTTGGGTTTCAAACACTGAACTTGTCACTGAATTGTCCAACTCCTCACCACCTGTTGACGAGTGTCTTGATCCTCTTTTATGTCCACAGGGTAGTTTTGAAAGTATGACTATGTAAGATTTTCCCCGGCATGGTCAACCTTTCTGGATGGGCAATTTGACTTCATTTGGCATGGATTTACAATGGTGAACCATATGGCCTCTTCTTCCCATAAGTTCGTGTATAGCAACTATTGGCATGTGCCCGGTTGTGGGCACATATTAGTGTGACCTACCAGACTAGGTTTCTCTCGTACATATTGTACATAAGGGTGTGATGCTTTATCCCCTTTTTGGTTTAGTGTGTGATGTGAGTATTTATCATGTCTTATTTATGCCAAAAATCCAAAAAAGTTATAAAATTCAAAAAACCAAATAGGTATTGTTTTTCCCTCATCCATGATTATTTCTTTCATTATGTGATTTAACCATGGGTCAAGTCTTTTTAGATGGTTTTTACAAGACAAGGAGGTGTTTCTATTGCGACATCCATTGAACCTTAGGTGCGCTTCTCTTGAACTGGCATATAGGGGTAGGTCACTTTTGTTGATTCTGCATTTTGATCGTCACATTATTTATGCCTTAGATTCGACCCCGTCATGTTGCGACTTTTGCCACTTCCTGGATGCATGTCGTACCTTTTTGGTAGAGCTTACCCGCTCATGGATATCCTAGTTAGCACCCTCTTGCCGGATTGGTGTCCATCTAGTCATTTTTTATCACTCTTGGAATTCCTCCTTTTGACCCGCCAAGTCTTCGAATTTGAGACTCATGTCCTCTTCTTCCTCTTATTTTTGGCCATACCCTAAGAGGTTTCCACACTATATCCCTTGTGATTGCCACTTTTATTAGCCTTCTTCTGCAGTTTGAGCCTTGGTTTCACTTATCTCATCATCTGCTTGGCCTACCGTACGCATTCACTTGGTGTTTTATCATTTCTCAAAGGAACCACTACAATGAGTGGTCCTATTACTTAGCCTAGTGTCCACTGTATGTCATGAGCAGTTCCACCATTACTGGAACCAGTTGCTACCCTTTATAACACTCGTTCCTCCAGGAGGAGTTTTTTTAAGCTCTTTTCAGACTCCTTAACTTAGAAAAGATTGTCGAGTGAACTTGTCTACTTCACACTCGTTCAAGTACCTGAAGTCTTGTCTACCCAGCATTAGTTTAACCCTTTTCCGGACTGGGATAAACTAGTTACGAAAAAGGAACTTATAAAAAGAGAAGGGAGGGAATATCTATCTTAATTTTTCATCCATTGACAGTGTTCATTGCGTCACCCTTGAACACAACACCTTTCTGTCTCATTATCTTCCAATTGGGTTTTTAAACTTGCGTAGGAGTCGTACCATCCATATGAGTCTCTTTAGTCTCTTTAGTCCTCCGACTGGTTACTCTTCCAGTCATATGGAGCATGCCTCGATACCTCCAGTGTTGTCGCATAATATCACATGGTGCCCATTTAGTCATGCTGCCAAGTCACTCCTATGTCGTGCCATTATCTGTTCAAGGGAAGTCTCAGCCAGTGTCAGCAATCTTCAGTAGCTTGTTGACCTTTTTGAGTCATCCATCCTTGTGTCAGTTGTACTTCATCACTTCATGGCTTCATCCATACACCACATCATTCTGGTCTGTTCCGTGTCGATTGATGGGGGATATATTATGGCCCTCCTTCAACGGATCTTCTCATGTCGACCTCAGCTCATTATCTGAGAGCTTGATCTAGGAACTAGCAGTACCTTGGAGCTTCCAGTGCATAGTGGCAAGCTTCCTCGCGATCGACAATGGGTTTACATGATTGGCTCTTGATTGGTCGAGTTCCCTGGTGTTCGACATCATCTCATCTATTCACACTTGGTGGACTATACTAGGTACCTTGGGGTCCATTTTCCTCATTGGTGGATTCCCTTGCATCTATTACTAGTTTCCCCCATTGGCTGGTAATTAGGCAATTTCTACCATTTCTCAACTTCATCTCATCTATTCGCATGTGTAGACGCGTACCATCGGGCTATGTCGAAGACACTGGGTTAGGGACATCTCACTCTTATATGGCATCCTTCCTAGGCTGCGTTGGAGTTATGTATCATTTATGTACTTTGAGGGCTATCTGGGACACTCGCCTATCTACCATATGTCCATAGTCCTACTGATGTATACTGTGACATAGATCCACGGTTGTCTTCATTACTGGATATGCTATGTTCATTGAGTCACATGGATCCACTGTGTATGTTTGTCGTGGCCATATGATTTAGTCCTTTACATCATGGATCCGTAGTCTATGTTTGGGGGCCATGTTCAGTATCTTCTTCTGACCAAGCATGGGTATGCCCACCTCGGGGATAATATCAACACCGTTGAGACATCAGCTTCAGTGTTTTCCGATCCGCGTTGTTGGCTCTGTTTCCCCATTGTCGCTTTGACCTCTGATTTTTTTGTAATGTATCTTGGCCATTAGCTGCTCATTCTGACCTCATACATTAGGGGGCATTTGTTATCAGCCTATTTTGCTACCCCTACATCACTGACCCTTGGCCCTCATGATCAGTTGCATTTTTCCTGACTTCAGGTGTCTTATTTTTCCAGTTTGACCCTTAACCGCGGCCTAGTAGGCTTGTGCCCGCGGTTAAGGGCCTTCGGCCGCAACCTGGGCCTATTGCGCCCGCGGCTAAGGCCCTCATCACTTTGTTTTGAGCTTGCGATCAAGGGAACTTTCCTAAATGACTCAGTCCCTAGGAGATCAACTCGATTACTCACTAATTCGAGTTGGCCAAGACTCATCCATTAGAAGTTTCTCTAACTTCTCATCACCCTGAGTGTCCACATTCATCCTCCTGGGACCTGCCATTTACCTATTTATATTGGATCATTGGAGAGGGTCAGGCTAGTCTGGAGAACCTTGCTATAATCGAGGGAACCATACTGTTGTCGCGCTTAGATCTTGATCCTTTGTTGTTATCTTGCTATCACCTTAAGAGCTTGTGAGGTCTTGGTTTCTATGTGAGTGCTCTTTACACTCATCCATCACATCTAGTGAGGAAACTCTGCCAGATCGCGGAGAGGAGACACTAGATCGAAGATATAGAAGCGTTGTATCATATTTTTGAGATTAATGAAGATCTATGTTATCTCCCTCATATGATCGTGTTTTAGTTTATGTGATTGGTTTATCATTTTATCGTTCTTTATCTAATGAGCTTCCAAGGAAGATCACTTGTCGTCCCTGTATGTCTGTGATTGTGTGCAGGTATTGAGATCGGAAGCGGATCGGGTAGATCGCTCGTGTGGAGCGCAAGAATTCTTCTTCGAACTCAACATCCGTCCCCAATCTGCAAGGAGGCAAGGTACTTTTCTATTCCTCATAGCATAGATCCAATTGCATGTTGCGTGTGAATCATGTGGGATTGGGGATCTTTTATATCTTCTTGGTCGTCCTTGTGTCTGCCTCTAAGTTGCACGAAACGGGGAAACGCATACAAGTTTCCGAAACGGGAAGCGATACGAAATGCGACCTCCCCAAATTTTGGAAACGGGGAAACACGATATATATATATATATATATATATATATATATATATATATATATATATATATATATATATTATAATTTAAATTTCTATTAGAATTTACGACATTTAAGAAATGTTATGTGAAATCATAAAACATACATGATAAATTCAAAGCATAAACTATTACAAGTTACAACAAATTTACTCATGAATGATAATAGACACATAATGAAAATAGCAATATCGGAACATGATAAACCAGCTTTTATTATATATATGAGGCTGCAAGTACAATAAAGTCAAAATACTAATACTCACTATCAAAATCCTCATGAAATATAGCAGCAGAAGCATGCTCAGCAGTGGGTGGTGTAGCTGAAGAAGATGTTTGGCCAATTCCATTTCTATGATCTTGGTCCTCAATATTCAAGGCAGCAAGAGAGAGATCCAAATCAGGATTTTATGGATCCACATCCCATTTTTTAGAAGGGCCATTTCCATATTCTGGACCCCTACGAGATGCAAGGCGAAGGTTGGAGTGCACATAAATAAGATCCTTTGCCTTATGTGAACCCAACCTGTTGTGCTTCATAGAATGAATAAAACCATAGGTGCTCCAATTCCTTTCCGCTAATGAAGAGCTTGCCACTCGTGAAAGGAGGCGAATGGCAAGGTTTTGCAAATGTACACCATTTGCTCCATGACAAATCCACCACCTAACTGGATTCATGGTGCTTCTCTCCTCCAAAGATGATATATCTGAGTAATCATCTATTCCTGCAGCAAAACTGGCAAATTCTTCCTTCACCTCCCTGTGTAGATGAGCTAGAAAAATTCTCATAAGGGCTTTTTTCACCCCATTAGCCACCTCTCTATTCTTATGGGGTGCTTTCCTCTTCCCATTGCTTTGAGCAATAAGTTCCTCATCATAAAATTTTGGGTTCAAGTCATGTGCTAAAGTGTGCATGGAGTGTTGAAATTGTTCCACCTATCAACACTGCTTTTCTTGATTAATTCAAAAAAATGATCATCTACAAACAAAAGGTGTGGAGACTCTTGTGAAATGATTTCCATAGTTTTCTCAACCATGAAAGAAGCTTAAATGCAGGGGTTGTGAACATTAGCAAGAAATCTATCTTGCTCCACCAGTCCTCATCAAGGCACAATCTACGCACCGTATATCCCCACTCTGAATCTGCCTGTCTCCACTCAGCCCAAATTTGACTCACCACCATAAACACTAATGCTTGCTTGGCCTCAACAAAGCGGCACAACATTATGAAGTTTGAGGCATATCTTGTCTCAACAACTTTTAACAACTCCAATTTGGAGTACTCTCGAAATATTGCTTGAGACTGGTGGTGGTTGGTGATGATTTTAACAATCTCCCTTGCTTCCCCAATGAGTTCCTTTATCCATGGGACTTTATTGTCGAACTCCTCTAAAGATCAGATTCAGATTATGGACAATGTAGGGTGTCCAAAAGATGTGGTCATACCTCTCCCCTCAATAATCAAACCTGCAACTTTGCATACTAGTGCATTATCCATGATAACTTGCACCACCCTGTTAGGACCAACTTGTTCAATAGATTTGATAATAACATCAACAATGAATTGTGCATCTTTTACTTCTCTCGAGCAGTCTTTCGCCTTTAAAAACATTGCTCCTTTTGCTGAAGTGGCAATGATATATATCAATGGTCTACGCCTTGTATTTGTCCATCCATCTGAGACTATGGTAACCCCAGAGCTATTCCAAGAAGAACGAATTGGTGATAAGACATCCTCCACAAGGTCCTTCTCATTTTTGAGAAGCTGAGTTCTAACTTTCTCATAGTTGGGCCCCTTGTACCCTTGAGGAGCTTTGTTAACTGCCCTTATCATATCTTGCTAGTAAGGAGAGCGAACAACATTGAATGGAATACCACATGCATAGATGCACCTAGCCACTTTGGAATCAACTTCTTCTTTTTCTTGCACATTCACCAGTTTAGCAATTCCGCTATCTTGAACTGTACTGGATGCCCCTCTGGATGGTGGTTGTTTTGGTTGTTGGGTGCCTCTCCTCTTCCTTGCTTCAACTACAATTCTTGGCTCAATGTTTGCTAGATTTTTCGCTTGACTAAGATCATCATGCTTTCTTTTAATTCCATCAGCTTGATCTCGCTCTCTTTGATATTCCCTCCTCGCCACAGTGTTTGATGTTTTTGTGCAACCTGCAATCCCTTGTCCTCCTCCATGCAAAAGATGTGCCTTCACTCTTGGGAAAGAGCCCTTGTAAGAATTATTGCAAAGATTACATTGCCATTCCCATGAGCCACCACCTCCACATCTTTGCAACTTCTCAACATGCCTCCAAAGAGGATAATATTCAGCCCTTAGGTTGGCCTTGGGGTTTGAACACCTTGGATGGAAGCCATTACTGCAAAAAAAATTAAAAAAAAAAATTGTAAATAAAAAACGTTTTTTATAATTTTGGTAGCATAAACCCTCGAAAAATAGACGAAACAATGGGAAAAAACCAAGAAATTGAACGCTTCTTCCCCAAATTAATTTTTTGTAGCTGAAGCTACCCCAAAATGCCAAAAAAAAAGAGAAATATGGCTGTAGCTGAGCCAAAAACCAAGAATTCCGTAGTTGGAAACTTCGCACTCTAAATCTGCTTTTGAAATCTCTTTCTCTTGCTATTGAAATCTCCTTTTCTCATTGGTGAAAACACCCTAGCTGAAGCACTACTCTCTTCTGCCTTTCTCTTTGCTAAAATCGTTGTTCTCCAAGTGAAACGACTTGAAGAATGCGTGAAACGACTTGAAGAATGCTAAGGTTTTGTCTTAAGGGTGCATTTAAATGATTGTCAAATTATATTTTCATGATTTTGCTATTTGGATAAGTTTTTGCTATTTAACTACAAAATGCAGCCTGTTTTGCAGCTGACTGTGCATTTCGTAGCCATTCTTATGGTTTATTAGGTTCCAGGTGTCAGTGGAGGAATCAGGCCACATGGGTGTTTCTAAAATCTTGCCTACATGGATTCTATCCTACTCACACGGTCCAGATCGACATAAAAATGAGCCTAAACTTATGGTCAAAGTTACAAGTCAAATAACGTTACCTACAACAAGAGGACTCATGATTTGCTCTTCGTAGCAAATCATGAGTCCAATAGTCCTATTTCGATTGCAATTCAAGTTAGACACCTGTAGCTTAGTTTAACTCGCAATTAGTTATGTAATTTCTCTTTAAATAGTGGTTCTACAGAACCGAGAAACAGTTCAGTGCAGTTCAGACTTCTAAGTGGATACTTTGTTTCCAGACTTTATTTTAATCATAATAAAGAAGTTCAGTTTGCCAAATGCTTGCTTGATTGCACCTTTCAAAAGCTAGGAGTTGACCACATCAGTTGCAGAGGGCCCATGCTTCTGAAGGAGGTTTTTATTATGTTTTCTAGTTATATTTCTTTCACTCTGTTTTAGCAATCTCTGTTTCTAAATAGGCTTATGCTTCATTTCCAGCTTTCAATTAGTTTAATGTTAAAATACAATTGTACATACTTACTTTTCCAAAACATTTCATGAAAATAGAAACTATGTTTTCACTATTTAATTAATGATTGAAGTGCTAAGAAACCACAGTTGTTTAACTTTACTGTTCTTGTCTTTCATTTCCATTAGAATAGAGTTGTCAATTGTTGTTTTAACAGATGTTTATGAGAGCCATTTTCAATATGCTAAACTTACATTAAATGGTTAAATATCTTACAACATATGCAGTAGTTGAAATTACCTTTTTTACTGTCATTTGCTTTCCAAAGGCTAAGGCATAATTGATTTCTCTGAAAGCATCTCAAGGGGTTAAATACTTACATTTGAATGTGGCAGATAAGTCAATTATACATTAGTTGATTTTAGACAGATCTTACATGTTTTTACTTTCAAGACCCTCACTTAATTGCAAACAATAATCTTTCCTAAAAATCACGCTAGAAGGGATTGATCTAATCATGTTTTCAAATGAGATGGTTGAATGACTAATAAAATGCAATTTCTCAGTTATCCATTTGTAGAGTTTTCTTAGTTCTTTAGTTCAAACAGGTGTAATTAGTTACTTAACATTACTTCAAGAAGATCACTCTTTACAAATTGAATAATTGGAGTAACTGAACACATCTTAGATATTTTCATTTGCACTCTTTGTTTTCTGTTCTAGGACCTTAGCAGACTTAAAAGTACAAGCAGTTGCTAAACTCCATCTCAATAGAGTCATGCCTAACAATTGAATGATGAGGTAACCAAAGGTACAATAGTTGATTTACTTTTCTGATTTCATTTAAGACGGGCATTGTAATTCTCAATCTTAGTTTTAGAATTAGATCCATGGATTAGGACTAATAAACAGATTAGATAGGTGCCTTGACTTCCAAATTAGGTCTTAAACTAGCCCTCAGTTTTTTGTTTGATTTTATGAAAATTATATTAGTTTTAGTACACTTCCTTTTCCTCCTTCTAAAATAAATTTAGATTCACATAAGTCTTTCCATAGCTTTAGATTAACCATCCTTAGATCTCAAAGAAAAAAACCCCCCCTAAAAAAAACATAAAACACAAAACGACGAAGTAAAGAATAGGTTGCTTAAGCACATATAGTGCACCACACTTCATCAATTTACTAGCGCTAGTTGATAATTAATGAAAGCAATTTAGGACACTAAATTGACAAAACATTTTGGCAAAGTTGCCAGGGAAGTGTAACTAGGTAGCCTTATCTCTTACATTCAAAAAAAAAAAAAAAAACAATGATATGAGTAGAGAAAGAGACTCTAGGGGTAGATTCATAGCTAGAGGCAGAAGCTTAATCCTTACAACACCACTCACTCCACCTAGGCCAAGAAGTAGTACACCACCATCTCAAACTCATATCCCTTATTTCACTGGTCATAGACTTCTAGAAGTTCTAAGATCAGATATTCAGTTAGGAGGATCTCCTACTTCATCCACTGAGACAATCTTACAGGAAGAAGATCTTAGGACTTCAACAGAAAGAGTAACCTTTTTCACTTCTACAGGGAACTATATTCTACCTGAAGAGTTAGAAATCCCTAGTGAAGAGGAAGAAGGAGAACCTCTCTTCAACATACCATTAATAGAAGAACCAGAGGAGCAGTTAACCCTATAGGCTGAACCTTATATCAGCTCTGAATAATCTATCATGGCAGGAAGAGGAGAAGAAGGACGAGAGGGATAAGGAGAAACTTTTAATGGAGAAAATGTACTATTTGGAGGAGGTAGAGGTAGAGGAGGAAAAAGAGGAAGAGGTAGAGGAAATGCAAAAGGAGGTAGAGGTAGAAGGGGAACTGAGACTTATTTTGAATTCTCTATCATAAATAAAGAGACAAATGCTACCATGAAAAATATCTCAACTTCTGTTCTCCCAAACTTTCATGGATTAAAAAGTGAAGACCCTGAGACTTTTTATTTGAATTTTAAGTCTTGTGCAGAACTTATGATTATCTACAAGGTGCTCAAAAACCCAAATTGTTTCCTTCAACATTGAAATGAGCAGCTCTAAAATGGTTCATTATTCTAATCACTAGGTCTATTAGGACATGGAATGATATGAAGAGACGATTTCTAGAAAGGTATTTGGACTATTGTATACATGTTAATCACAAAGAGGAAGTGTTTAAGATGATGCAAAAAAAGGATGAAAATTTAGAGGATTTACTTGAAAAATTTAACTATAACATTAAAAAAGTAAAAATGGAAAATCTAGATCAAGACACTCTAAAATCTCTTTTGTTGAAAACAATTAGAGATGAATGGATAGATATCCTTAGCATGATTGGGAAGGGGGATATATCTCGACTTCCATTACCTAATATTGGAGAACTATGTATTAATCTCTCAAGAGGAAAATAAAAAATTTTGAAAGGACCAAGAGATCATGCTCTTGCTAGGGTAAACAAATCCGCAACTGGAACAATGAGTAGGGCAGAAATTGAGAACATGCTTGATGAATTAAAAATAGACATTTTAGGGAGTCTTAGTGAACAAATAGACACCCTTAAGTTACAAAACAAGCAGAAAGCCGAGACTGATTCTTTGGCTATTTTCTGTCCAAAATGTAGAAATAAACATGCTTTGAGAGAATGTCCTCTTGAAGCAAAAGTTATAAAAACGTGTATGATTTGTTCAGAAAGTCACGAGACTAAGAATTGTCCTTCAATCCCTGGTCTTAAGTTTGTTTATAGAGAAGAAACAACATCAAATCCTACAGAATCTCTTTGTTTTGTCTCTAGATTACCATGGCAGGGGCCACAAACTCAAGGGTTTAACAATCAAATGAATACACAGCCCCCACCAAATTGGAATTCTCGGCAGCAACCTTGGCCCCAATCTCAATTTCAATCTCAACCTTGGGCTCAAGGAATGCAAAATCCATACAGAAGATTTTCTCAGTACTATCAATATCCTCCATCATATCCAAATTATCCTCCCCAACAAATTCCTCAAAATCAACAACCACCAATCCAAAACCAAAATCCACAACTCTCACTACCATTCCCTCAGAGACCAAATCAGTTACCTGCTCAACCATTACCAAACCCCAACAATAAAAATCCTCAAAATACCTATGTGATAGAAGGTCGACAATTTCCAACCTATATGATTACTCCTCTAGTTCTCAATGATGTCCAACTAAGATCTGGTAGGATATTAGAAAAGAGGAAGCCTTCTTTAATCATTCAAGAAAAAAACAATTCTAAGGAAGATTCTCTACATCCCAATAAAAGTTTTAAAGAAGAAGTAGCTCTTCAAAACCAAAATTCTGAAATTGAAAAGCAAAAACAACCAATAAATTCAACTCCTGTCATAGAGCAACCATCAGTATCTACTTCTACACCTCTTTTTCCTGAAAGATTACAAATTGATAAAGTAGTAGAAAAACATATTATGTTGCCTAATTATGCTTTCCTAGATGAATTGAGAAATATTTGCATCAAAATCCCTTTGTTACAAGCCATCAAGGAAATTCCAATTTTAGCTAAAACAATAAAGGAGTTGACTATGAAGAAACCGGGAAGAAAAAAAAAAGAAATAAAAAAAATCCAGCTTGTAGGAAAAATAGCAGAGATAATGATGGGAAAAATTGCCATTCAAAAATATTTAGATCCCGGAAGTCCAGTTGTAAAAAAACATATCAATGGAGTTGGAATTCCAAATACATTGATTGATTTAGGAGCAGCAATAAACATCATGAGGAAACAGACCATGGAACAACTTAAGCTTCCTAATCTTCTTTATACACCTACATTACTGCAATTAGCAGATAGATCTGTAATCAAACAAGATGGTGTGTTAGAAGATATTTCAGTGTCTTTAGATTCTTGGGAGTATCCTGTCGATTTTATGATAATAACCCCTAAGAAAAATATAGGAGGACACCCACTCATACTAGGAAGACCTTGGTTGGCTACAGCTGATGGTTTCATTAGCTGTAGATCTGGTGACATGTATATTTCTAATGGTATTTCAACTAAGAAATTCACTCTGTATCCTCCAACGAGGAAAATCACAGAAATAGATGACAAAGAATGGATTGATGATGAAGAAGATATACAACCTCTTTTTACTATTTCAAACATTAGTGAAGATAGTCAAATCTTAAATACAATAGAAAATTATGAATCATCTCCAAAATATGAACATGATAAATTTCAAGAAAGATCTAATATTGAATATTTTTCATCTAGGCGGATGTCTCTTTACTCTAAGGAAGAATTTGGTAGCTCTACAGTTGAAATCTTCCAGGGAAAACCTTGAACAAAAACAATAGCTTGGAAAAATTACAACAAGAAAAGCTAATCAAACATTACAACAACATTCATCTGCATCTGCATGGGAGTACACTGACATGAAAGGAATTAGTCCTAAGACTTGTATACATCATATTTACATTGAGGAAAATTGCAAACCTATCAAAATGCCTCAAATAAGGATAAATCCAAATCTTAGGGAAATTGTGAAAGAAGAGTTGCAAAAGTTGTTAAATGTAAACTTCATCTATCCAATTTCAGACAGTCAGTGGATTTCTCCTTTAGTGATTTTACCCAAGAAGAATGTTAAATGGAGGGCATGCATTGATTATCAAGAATTGAATAAAGCTACCCTTAAAGAGCATTTTTCTTTGCCTTTTATAGATCAAGTGTTAGATACATTGGCAGATAAGAAATATTTCTCATTCCTGGATGGTTTCAGTGGTTACAACCAAATTCAAGTTACACCTAAAGATTAGGATAAAACCACATTCACCTGTCCATGGGAAACTTATGCCTACCGAGTACTTCTTTTTGGATTGTGCAATGCACCTGCAACATTCCAAAGGGGCAGTACTGGGAATTTTTTCTTATTTAATACATGATTGTGTAGAAGTGTATATGGATGACTTTACAGATTATGGTAATACATTTGAGGAGGCTTTAGAAAACTTGGAAAAGGTTCTTAGAAGATGTGAGGAAGAAAATCTCTCACTAAGTCATGAAAAATGTTTCATGATGTTTACTGAAGGGATTGTTTTGGGACATCTCATTTCAGGAGATGGAATTAAAGTTGATAAATCTAAAGTTGAGGTCATCTCCAGGTTATCGGTTATAAGTTGTCAGAATTATGTTAGAAGTTTTCTAGGATTTACAAGTTATTATAGAAGATTTATTGAAAATTTCACCAAAATAACATTCCCACTCTTCAAACTACTCACCAAATATTGTGAATTTAGTTGGAATCCTTACTGCCAGTTAGCATTTGAAATCTTAAAAGAAAAAATTTCTGAAGCACCCATCTTAAGAGGGCCTAACTAGAAACTACCTTTTCACATTTCAATAGATGCTTCAGACACAACTCTAGGAGCTATGTTAGGACAAAAATACTTGATCTCCTATGCCATCTATTACACAAGTAAGAATTTGACTCCCCCAGAGTTGAATTACACTGTAACTGAAAATGACTTCTTAGTTGTTGTTTATGCTATCAATAAATTCAAACATTACATAACAAGCTATAAAACCTTTGTCCATACAGATCACTCTGCAATTAGGTATTTAATTAATAGATTTATTACTAATGGTAGAGTTACAAGATGGTTATTGCTCCTACAAGAATTTAGCATTATTGTTCTAGACAAGCCTGGAAAACAAAACACAGTTGTTGATTTCCTGTCTAGAATTCAAAATATCAAAGATAACACTCTAGTTGAAGATAAATTTCTTGATGAATATCTTTTTGCAATAACTACTCGGACCCCTTGGTTTGCAGATATTGCCAATTACTTAGCTACAGGAAAATTACCCTCACATTTGCATTCTAGAAAGAAAAGAAGAACCATTCAATTAAGTGCAAGATATTCATGGATTACTAATGAATTGTATAAGACAAGTGTAGATCTCATTATCAGAAGATGTGTTCGACAAGATGAAATGCCTGAAATTCTTAAGGCATGTCATGATGAACCTTGTGGTGGAAATTTTGCTGATAAGAGGACAGCTTATAAAATCCTTCATTTAGGATATTATTGGCCATGCATCTTCAAAGATTCTAAGGAATATGTCAAAAGATGTGACAGTTTCCAAAGGGTAGGGAAACCTGCTCCTTCAAATGAAATTCCATTGCAACCTCAGGTACTCATTGAACCTTTTGAAAAATGGGCCTTGGATTTTGTTGGACCTATC